>VDFB02270651.1:472401670-472492325 GCA_007258455.2 Sequoia sempervirens
GAAACTTCAAACAATAATCCACATCAATGAATAACAACAATAACATCGTAACCATCCGCTACATATCTATCATTAAAGCTGATTCATTGCATCAAAATGCTATACTACCACAAAATGCAGGAAAATTATGCACACAAGGCACACATTTTTCATTTAACAGTCATCATTTTTATGCAAGACATTCCATTTTATTCATTATTCAACACACAAATCTCAAATCATATGCAACACAAGATCATAATTTTATGCCTTTTCAAAAACATAAAGCACAATTTGCCACATCATAAACACAAAATTCCAGATTTAACACACATTCTTCACATACACACACAAAGTCACATCATCGAGAAACACATCATAAGGCTACATAAAGGTCCATAATGCATCCCTGGTAGGAAAAATATCGGTGCATTGCACACTGCACCGAGGGTCCTATCCTTTCTGCCAGTTTTTTGCACCATTGGACCAACACCACCGAAAGACAAATCTCGGGTTGCTAGGCAAGAATGACCAAAAAGAAAATACATAAAATCAAGAGTGCAAAAACCTAGGTCAATGTAATGGGCTCATATGTATCCAGATTGCCTAGTGTATGGACCTAGGCTCTGATACCATGTGTAACACCCGGCCACGAAACCCTAGAGGACCACACATTACGACACCAAAAAAATGGAACAATTTTTTTTAAAAGTACAATGTGCACAAATTTTCAAATAAAACAATAGTTTTCATTCTAACCTAAGTCCTCTAAGGTTCCATGACTACACTACAAGAATTACAAATCATCGTTATCACCTCATTATACAAAATTTGTCTAACAATATGAATGCATATAATCCGACACATAATAATGAACAACCAATAAGAACCTTCCATATCATATCATCAAAATAATAATAATATCCGAATTCAAATCAATTAACTAGCATATGCAATAACATCATTTACATCATCCATCACATAAGAGAGTTCAACAACAAATTACAACATTTCATCTTTACATTTAGAACAACAATGTCTCCTCATATACATGTGAGGAGAGTACATCAGAAGTATAATAAAAGTACATAAAAGATGATCTAATCAAACTGGAACAAGTGTAGTAGTCCACATCATCAAGAGTAGCCACCACTTGAACGATCAATAAAGAAGGGAACCCAATGGAGTACATAGCACATTCCACCCAACCATGTGGAACCCTAAGGTCCACCCTCCATGCTAGGAGATGACAATAAAGTCCCATTGACAAAGCAGACAAGAAGACAGTAGCACGACATGAAGAGGTAACATGACTCCAACATACAAATACCACAAACAACTCACAACAATGACACTACTTCCAGAGGTACGCAACAATAAAGTGAACACAAGACAAGGGAATGCTAGGTTGCTATAGGGAGGAGTGTCATCACATAGTTTGTTATGGGTTACCCTGGCGTAACCTTCCTAGGCTACTGAACCCCCATCTTGGCTTACCCTGGCCACCTCTACCAGCCGTCGAACCCCCATACAAACTCATGGGGGATCAACATACCTTCCAGTGAAACCAGGTAGTTGATCTTGCCATTCCAGACCTTCCCACTCATCTCAAGCGTAAAAAAATGCTTGAGCCATGAGTGAGGTGTTATCTTGATTAATGTGAACTACCCAATCCCTAATTTATTTTAGGTTATCACTAATTAAGAAACTATCAATTATGAGTTACCCTGGACTTGCCACTTTATGCACCAGACCCCTGTTGAGAGCCACTCCCCCTACTAACAACTAGAATCCCCAAAAATATCCAAACAGGTAAATCCATTTGCACAAAATCACAAATCACATGCACGTACACATAAAGCAAGGCTTGAATCCCTCTTGCTCACAAGTCTCCACAGTTAACAAATTCTTCAGTGCAAGGCTAGAACCCACATAGTCATAAATCAAGTGTAAGAACAACAGTTCACAAAGTACTCAACAAGAAAACCAACAATAAGTAAACTCTTTCCCCAACCTCTGAAAGACCAACTAATCACTATGTACAATAACTCCCCATTGTAGAAATGACAATATCAAACAACTGCAACAACCATAATCCAAAATTGACTTAAATTCCAAATCACATGTACAAATAATTCATCACAAGAAAATTGTCAAACATTGCATCCGTGACATACACTATTTTAAAGCAAAATTCACAATAATTAACCAATAACTATGATATCGACTAATCTAATTTACGACTATTAGAGCATACAATGAAATCAAAATTTAAAGGATTTTTCCAATGCAATTATTTAATTAAGTCTTTCAGTCACCAAAATACTATTAACTCAATTTATTTATTTAATAATTCCTTCACTTATCTAGACATCATTTATCCCTTTTTATTCCTTTTCTTATTTAATTTTCCCCAATACGTTCATATTCATATTCATTCAATTTACATATAAAGGATTGTCCTTCCACAAAACCATAAAATATAAATACTTGAACCTATACATATATTTACAAATATATCTATACATATCTATAACTATATATATATATAAATACATAAGTACTCAAACATCGGTATATATATATATATGTGTATATTATATCTAACTACTGGTTCCATCTACAGATTACAATACAATAACGGATAACAATTTTCGAGGTTAAACATAATGTGACCATCAAAATCTAAGAATATAAAGTATGGAATGCAATAAGAGTAGGGTTTCAACTGAAGAATGAAATGATGGAGTTTCTGAATATACCAAATGCCATTTAAAAAATGAAATGATCTCCAAGTATAAATAAGGCCATAGAGTTGAAATTAATATGCATTTAACATCGATAGAGAAGCCACAGAGAAGGTACACAAGGCAACACTGAATGAAGACACAATAGATTCAAATGAAAATCACAATCTCCAATGCCAAGGTGAATGTAAGGAAAATTATCAAATGCTCCTTAATGTTGGGACATTTTGAGCTGATTGGAAGGGAACTACGCTGGAAGTTAAGAGGCTACGATGCATGACACAAACAAACATCAAACATTCAACATGAAAATGTAGTTCAAAGGAAAAGTTGCTAATTGGGGTTTAGGATTCAAATACCATGAAATTAGAATCATCAATCCTAATACAAATTGCCACCAACAGTGCAGATTATTGAATGCCAACAAACAATAAACCCCAAGCATACCACTCAAGCATACATCAAAACTTGACCGAGAAAATTGGCTACAAATACATCGATATCAAAGAGGGAGAGGAGGCACCAAGACTAAGAAGGAAAAACCCCGAGAAACTTTCATGCAAGTGAAATCGGTTGATCAAGACACTAACAGATAGAGAACATAATGCCAACGCCAGATCGGGAAACATTATGAAAGTGTAACTTCTTCATGCAGAAGGTATAAAGAAATAAGTTTTTATTCTCTATTCTATAACAAGGCACGACCTAACTATTGCAACAAAACATCAACCAGGCAATAAGGAAAAACAACAAACACATCATATAAGGTATATGTGCAAACAAAAAATAGGACAATTTCAAGTAGGCGAAGAATGGAATTCACTATCAAAAGCAACAATAAGGAGACCATGATAGAGTGAATGATTTACATGGAACACCCACCAAACGATCTTCCAAAAAATACAATTTTCTAATTGCTTCAATTAGATAAAGGATAAGGTAAGCAAAGAATTGTCTGATTTCAATACAACATAAACATTTAGGATTTTTCTTCAAACATAAATAGAGGTAGAAGTTTCAAAAGGATGGAACCTAGTTTATTTGTGTGTCAGAGCCGAAATCTTGATGTGAAGCTCTCTGAAATTCAGCTTATAGCTCCAAGTTCTTCTACAGATTCCCCAAATAACCTCAGCCAAACTCAATTCAATATTTTCCCCAAAAACCAAATGAAAAACCCCCAAATCTAGAAGAAAAGTTTTTCCAGAACAAGAAAATTGATTCATGACTGATCTAAGAAAGATTAGTTTTTCAGAGCATAACCCAAAAGCCCCTTTCTTTTGCAAAATAACTAATTTATTTACTTCCCCACTATGCCCGTTACAACATGCACTTTCTTTAAATTAATTATTTTATAATTTAACCACTCCTTATAATTTGCACACAATTAGATCCATAGTTAACATATTTAATTTTATTAATTTAATCCTTTCATTTTATTTTGCTTGCACAATACAATAATTAACATATTTATTTAAATATTTCTTTATTAAACCATAAATTTTAATTTATTTAAATCAAATAAAACCTTAATAATGTTTTATTTATCGAAACCACAATTGTAAAAAAACAATTATTTAAATTATCAAAATACCTTCAACCACAATAATCTTTTATTTAAAAATAATAATCAGTCAAGGCACTAATCAAGCAAATAACTCGAATGAATAGAATATCAAACAGTACCTGACTGCGAAACAGAAAACAACACAACAACACTGATGGAGGGCCACTACAAACAACCTCTAGAGGAGGTAAACATCCATTTTTATGTTGATGTAGGGTTGTTTGATCTTCCACAAGTGTAATAACTAAATGTATATTACGTGCTACTTGTCTATAACTAAGGCTTCAAGATCTAATGGCACTTTAGCTTCTATCTACATGAATTTGTTTCCCTAGATACTTTTGGAAAACCTATATATTATACTCAAATTCAACATAATTGATGAACTATTTCAAATAATCGAGACTTTTTTTGAATTAGGTCCAATTTTCTATGCAAAAGAAACAAAGTATTCAATTGAAAACTCTCCACTAATCTTATTATTTTAAAAATATGGGAATTCTAGTTTATTTTATATGTTTTTAAAAATTGGGTCTAGAAATAAATCCATATTATTTGAAATAGTTCATATTACTAACATTTTGCACAACCTAAGCCTTTGTACAATGGAGCAGTCGGGTGGGAAGAAGAGCAGGGGAGGATTTTTGAAATCTTTTGAGGATGAAGATGATGGGGAGGGTGATTCTTGTAAGGAAAGATTAGGTGTGGAACAAACTCTCCTAACGTCAAAACCTCAGGGAAGAATGAAAATATGACTTTAAATTTTTAATTATAGTCCAATAAGATACACATGAAAATAATAACAGAATAGAGAAATGGACACATACACAATTGGACACCAGATTTACATAGGAAAACCCTTATGGGAGAAAAACCCACCACACCAAGAAAATCCCCTTTGTATTATAGTAAGAAAAATTACATACGGAGTTCAGACTTAACTTTCTGATGTCAATTTACAGCAACAACATTCACTGATCAATCTTGTATAGAACATTAATCTCACAATGCTCTCAGACACATACAATGAACCCACTCAGATCAATTCGTGTTCCATCAAAAAACTCTACGCCATCATACTATTCACCATCGTCGACCATCGCAGAGCATAATCATTTTCCTCACAATTTGTTCATCTTCCACACAGGAATGGTCACAATAGTCCAACTGCCAACGGTTCACATTTTGCTTCGCTCATTGGTTCAAAACAGACCACATCAAACAGTCGTTCGATCAAAACATTCAAACAAAATTGTATGTCGATGAGACACTACACCATGTCTTCCTGATGCCAAAATGCCCGATCACGTAGCTATTAGAAAGACCAAAGGTATAGGCAACACCCTAAGAAGTCAGACCAATAGCAAAAAAATTCTCCCCGATATCACAAGAAAACCAACTTTCCATAGGCAAGAGTCCAGGAGATTTTATCGACAGTTAATGTCACTCTGATATGTCCATCGGCAGGACTAGCACCATCGGCAAGAGATCATACTAAATGCAAAACCATCAGCTAGAACCACTCTATCAGAAAGACATCTCACCGATGTCAACTGCAAAACCATCGGCAAGACCATCGCTGTCCCTAAGACTTCACAGTGATGTTCAACTCATGTAGCTCTATCGGCAAAACCATCGCTATCGGCGAGACATCATACTGAACACAAATCCATCAGCAAGAAAAACCATATCACTAAAAGTTCACACCGAACACATAATAGTCGAAGAGACCAGTGCTATCAGTAAGAGCTCATACCGAATGCACCAGCCTATCGGCGAGAGAAACATCCATCGGCAAGAGTTCTCACCAAAGGTATACCTATCGGCAAGACCTCCATTGTCGCTTAGACTCTTATCGAGCCTTCATGTCACCCCAATGACATTTGTGTGTAAAATCATCAACGAGACATACTCTGTTAGAATGAGTCACTCCGAAGGTTCATGCCTCTCCCCGATGCCACTTGCTGCCAAGAGTCTCCCTGATAATCACCAGGAATCAACCCATCAACAAGATAGAACCAAAGTCTCAGTGACTTTGATCTTTTGAACACAGTTGCTGGTCGGTAAGACATCCTTAGGGTCTCACCGATTTTGCTCTTTCAGGAGTTTCATGTCAGTAAGCTTGAGGCACATTTTCCAACAATTCTGATGCCGATTCAGATGTGTTTGGGTCTCTTTGTTTTCCTGTGGTTGTGTTTGCTTAGGGGAGTTGTTCCTAGAGGCATTAGTGTTTTTTGGGGCTCTCCTCTTAATTTGTTTCATTCTTGTTGGCCCTATTTCTGCGTTCTTCCTTTTGGATGTCGAGTGGCTGCTTGAAGGGTTGGTGTGGCTAGCTTTTCTTTTTTGGTAGTGGTTTATTTTTTAGGCCCCTTCTGTTGCTCATGGAAGGTGGCTTTCTGCTATCATCCTTTTCTTTCTGGCTCGAGTGTTTCTTTCCTGACTTTTGGCTTCTCGTCTCTCTGTTGTGGGCTCCTCTTTTGTAGTGTTTCTTGTGCTACGTCTTTGGTGGCCTTTCCTTTGGTTCCTTTTGAAGCTTTGTCTTTGTTATGGGAATGGTGTTCCTTGTGGACAGTGGACATTTTCTGCCCTGCTCGAGGTTTCTTGGGGTGTTGTTGGTACCCCGTCTTGTTTTCTCTTGCCTTTATGGTGTTTTGTTATGATCTCTCTTTGGTTTGTGAAGTTTTTTCTCTTAGAGGGGATGGGATTTTTTTGGCTTTGGTTGTTCTGCCAGAGGTTTGTCTCTAGTTTTTTTGTGTGTGGAGTTTCTCTTTGGGGGTTTTTCCCTTGGTGCTTCATGGGCATTGCAACACTATTTTTTTTGAGATGGTGGTGGGGACTGCCTTCTTCTTCTAGTTTCTATTCCAAGCAATGTCCTGGGCCATTTGGGGAGGCCTTAGTTTATCTCAAGAGGGTCATGCTTAATGGTTTATCTACTTCTGAGATTATGTTGGCTTGGTGGATTTCCTTCCTTGATGTTGCTTTGGGAAGAAACTTGGTTGTTGATGTGGTTCCTCCTAATCTTTTGTTGTTGCTGGTTGGTGTAGTTTTGGTGTTTCTCTTGGAACTCTTGTTGTCTAATTGACCAAAGGATGGTGTGCTTCTCCCATCTTTTGAAGCTTTGGATTTCTTCCATTTCCTTTGCATTGTGTCTTCTTTTGAGGCAAAGAATTCTCCTGTTGATTAGGAGTCCCTTCCTATAGAGATGGAAGTGGGTGTGGTGGATGTGGCTAAAAGCCACCTTTTTTGGTCTCCTCTAGTTGTGTTCCTATTGAGGTGGAAGTTTCTCCTATCGAGGTGGAGTTCGAGGTCGATGAAGAGTTGTGCTTCTGGTGATTTGGGTTTTCACAACATTCTCTTTGTTAGAGGGGAGCTCCTTCCTCTTGAGGTGAATTTGGAGTTGGTTTGGTGGGCAGATGGGAGTTGCAAGGAGATTCTCTCCTCTCTGGTGTTTCTTGGTTATCTTCTTTGGGTAATGTGGATTTTTTGCATTACTTCTTTTGGAATGATGTTGGGCTTTTGCATCATCCTAGGTGCTATTGTTTTTGGCTCATTAATTGCTAATTTGAGTTGTTTCCTTGCTACGGTCTGGCTATTGCAGACTCAGTTGGTGCCTTACCGTTTCAAGTGGACTCTATGTTTCTTTGTTTCTTGATTGACTCAAGTGGGTTAAGGTTCAAGGTTCCCTGCTAAAACTTGTGGTTGTTTTGGATTTTCTTGGTCATTCTTAGTTGGTATTCTATTGTTTAGCTATTGGTTGTTTATGAATATTGTTATGCAATGTTCTTTTTTTGGTTGGGTTTTGGGTCCCCGTCAAAACCTATTTGATAATGGTTTCGGGTCCATTCAAAACCTATTTTTCCCATATAATCAAAAAATTTGCACAACCTAAAAAAATTAATGAGATGTTTGTCATTTTCTTATCTATCAACCTCCAAATGTCTTCTTTAGATATTTATTTACCAAGTTGTGGAATGAATCTGACATGACATCATTAAGCTCATGTGGTAACACATGAAATTGAAATAACATACTTTGATTATGCAATTTATGAGACCCATACTTTGATTCCAAAATTCAAGACTTTTCTTCAACCTAAATGCCCATGTGACACCATTACTTGAAACACTAATCCTCACTTTATGATAGAAGATTTTTTAAGCTAAAATACACACAAAATAAAACAAAAACCAAAACAATCAATGTAAACTTCATTAAATGAAATATAATAATTGATCCATTATAAAAAATACTAAAAAAAATGAAAAAGAAACATATTATTGGGTAAGTTATGATTTCTTAATCCCTAGGATACTCCTACATCATACATGCAATAATATATAAGTGATTTTAAGCATTGTAACATTTTGGGAGAATTTAAAATGTGAGAGATAATGAAGGATAATGAATCCTACATGATGACTAATAGAAGGATCTCAAGTCTTGATTGTCAGCAACTCATTTCCCTTCTTCCCACATTAGGTGAAAAGGACAAGATATTGAATTGTAGTTGAAATAAGTTGTTAAGAAATTCTTAATAAAATATGTTATTAACTCAAGAGGTATTCTATAGTATGACCTTGTAAATAAAAATCAAAACATGGCTAAGATATATTTAAAAATAAAATAGTTCTAAAATAAAATAAAATAACTTGTAAGTAAATTAAAATATATGTTTCTATATATGTATGCAGTAAATAAAATAATTCTCAAGTAAAATAAAATAAATCTTAAGTAAATCAAATAATTTTTTAACATCTCTTGACATTTTCTAGATATATGTATTTAAGATGTCTATACTAGTATAAACCCTACATACAAAAGAAAAGAAAACTAATACTAATTTGGTTCATAATTAACTTAAATATTCTATAATATAATTCATTAACAAAAATCACTATTCAATATCTTTTAAAAAAAATCTATATACTTAATTAATGGTCAATATACAAAGCTAGTAATTATGATGTTTCTACAAGTCTAGCTAGTGCTAACACCATTCATTATCTACCTATTTTATAGATGTTATCAAATGAATTAAATTAACATTGTACATGAAAAAGAGAGCACAATTGATTTACCATAGAAAAATCTAATTAGGTTGAATTTTTTTATCATAATAAAGGATAAGAATAATCTAGTGGATGTTGACCTTTTTGTTGGAAGTAAAAAATATATTTCATCACCATCTCTAAAAATTTGGTACATAGATACACATATGTCATGTAGGAACACATTTTTCCATATATTTTTCTTATTTAGATCATCTTCAGATCCCTCAATTGATATATAAAAAAATATATTCTAAACTCTCCAAAGTTTAATACTCCCATATGAAGAAATGAAAGGAGAAATTATGCAAACCAAAAAAGATTCATGAACTTGTTATTCCCTTGCACATGATAAATTTTCAATTATTCAATTGGTTTGTTAAAGATGTTCCTATTGAACCAAAGGAAATAGGGTTCCACCTTTTAGGAGATGGAACTAAGGGGACCTATTTCACTCTCAGTTCATTAGGAAACCAAGATCCCTCAACCAAGTAACTCAAATGAGGGAAGGAATATAAACGGGTGGTTTCCTTAGGTGTGATTAAAAGGGGGGTTCACCGTTAAAATGAAGCTCCAAAGGAGAAATGCAAACTCTAATGCACCGAACCCTAGAAACTTAAGAACATGAAATCAAATGAACAAAAATAAATAAGACATAAAGGAACTTGGTAAACTAATGGATTCCAAGAAATATCTGTAACTCTAAAATTTTTCTTTTTGAAGTGCATTGGGACTCATACACCAGGCTGGGCGATTTAGTCTTGTTATTGGAATCTGGGCAGAATCTAGAATCTTCTGCTGGCAAATCAAGATCTACAAAAAACTAGTAAAAAGGGGTATACTGGGACTTCTATGCCCAAAGGGGCAATTTATTCCCAGTATTAGAGTTTGATTGAAACTTATGTAGCCTCGAGTGATCTTCTCTAGCTTTTTTCTTGTCTGATCTCCAAGTCTGAAAAGTTTGAATTACGATCTAGTAGGTGAGTTTCCGTGAAGATGACAACTTCTTGACAACTTCGACAACTTTGTTTATCTTGCAAATTTGTCTTCAAAGGATCTTCAAGCTCCAAATCACCTAGATCTACAATCACACATGAAGAGGGAAAAATTTTGTGTTAGGGAATGGGTTTTCCTTGGTCAAACCCCGTTGTGGTAATCAAACCTTGAAATGAAATGAAATAGAATGAAGGAATGATGAATGAACAATATGCAATGTTGCAACTCACCAAACCCTTGAAATAAAGGCTTCAAACTAGTGTGAAATGGCTCCAATGGATGTGGATCTTGACTCTTGATCTTGATATGAGATAATGTCTTTGAATGCTTGCTTGAATCATGAAAACCTACATCACAAATGTTAGCTCAAAAACACACATTTGATGCATGAAGACTTTGACATGATGCATAAATCTTAAATGCTGCTCTAAATGCTTAATAATCAGCTCTTGAATGATTGAATTACTAGATCACACTTGCTCTTGAAGATTGATAAATGACTTGTAGACTTGCTTGGAGAAATTATGTGAAATAAGTTTGTATTTATACTTTTTTTTATTCTTGAAATTACAACACTACAAGCCGACATCAGATCTAGGATAATAAAATCCCACCAAGAATTTGATTTAAAATAGGTCCTGGTTAAAGCAGGAGTCATATGCCACCTTGTGTGTATGAGTCCCAGTGTCTTAAACATGGGACACAAACTCCAAGAAGTGTTAATTTCAATGCAATATTTGAAATCAAGTCCAGAGAACTATGTGGGACCCATACGCCCAAGGTGGTGTATGAGTCCCAAATAACCAGATCTGGAATACACAACCTCAAACATTGAATCATGATTTTTCAATTGTTAAATATTAGGATTATCCTCAGAAAAATGCATTAAATTAGGCTCGTGGATGCAAAATAGGACCAAATAAGGCATAAAGAAGCCCAATTTTAGCAAGGAGGGCCCAAACAAGTGTGAAAATGTAAAGGGATACATTTTCCTACACTACACCTATCAATTGATTATTTTAGCTCCTACTAAAAATGATAATAGTGTTGAGAAGTTGTTGAGATAATTTAGCATTTTTTGTCATTGATGTCAAACCTTGGATTCAGAAAGTTGTGCTCCGGATGATATACAAAAATGATCTATCCTATCGTATGCTTTGATGTTGTAGTGTGGATGTTATCTTTGATTTGGTTATGGCAGTTCTTCTTTTTGGGACATCTGTGGAAGTCAGTTAATGCAGAATAATGAAGAATAATCTTTTGATGTTGGATACTCTGCTCAAAGCTTACTCTGGGTAACCTTGCTATCTAGACATTCATGTAGCATGTTGCAAGTTTTGGTATGCCAAATTATGTCTCTCTAGTTGATACTAAAATTGATGATAACCAAAATTTGGTCTTGGTTGTGGCATTCCTATCGGCTTTAGAATATATTTCATGTAATCCAAATTTTAATAATTATGTTATGTAATGAACCTATCTTATGTATGACCTATTTATGGGTCCCTTGGTAACGTGGTAAGAAGATATTTATGTGTGACCTTTCTTTGTGGGTCTAGTGCTAGCATGCCTTATTGAATATTTCAAGATTGTTCTTCAAGCTAACATATTTTGTGAAGACTTTTTGTTTGGATAACTTAGGATATTATGAAGACATGGAATGGTATAAGTTGTTTTTGTTTGATGAAACAAGAAGTGTGGAGTATGGTGTGTGCGAATAGATAAGAAGGGTGCAGAGGAAGGAGTAATCTGATTTGCAGAGGTTGTGCAAGGAAGGTATGTAGAAGATTCCTTGACCGGATTTGATGCAGACAAATATTGTGCTCTTAACCGAAATTGAATTCATGCATATGTAGATGCAACCTCATTAGTTCACTTTTGTCAGTGAGACTATTTTTTAATCAGATGTATTAATCAAGCAGTGAGCCCACCGATAGTGAGCCTTCTGCAAAAATCACCTTAATCGGTGCCACCTTAACCAGTGTTTTATAATTTAGAATTAACATTCTCCAAGGTTTTTCCCTTCTTGGTTTTCCACATAAATTCTGGTGTTCATTTTGCATGGTATTGTTATGTGCTTTCATGTTCATTTCTGTTAGATGATTATCTAATTGATTTAAGTTTTCTCTAGACTAATTAAAGTTAAGAAAATTATTTTAAGATAATTGATTCACCCCCCCTCTCAGTTATCTGGACTATTCAACAATTGGTATTAGAGCTTGGTCCCTTGGAGATAGAGCTTAACCGATCGAGGGAGATCTTGGCAGTTTGAACAAATGGCAGGAGCTTATCACTTTGAGGAGGAACTGAAGATAATGTTACATGATTTGGAAAGCATGAAATCTAAAAATGAAGAATTGAAAGAAAATATCAAGGAGGCAAATGCTTGTATTGCAAAGCTAAGGGAGAAAATCCAAAAATTCAAAGCAATACACAAAGAGGTTAGCTAGGAATTAAAGGAGTCAAAGGAAAGTGTTGTTGATTTAAAGCTATGACTGGATGAATGCAAGAAGAATGAAGAAAATCTCAAAGATATTATCAAACAAAAAATTGAAGAATGGAAGAAGACTGGAGAAAATCTCAAGGATGTTATCTAACATAAATTAAAAGAAAATGAGAAGTTAGATCAAGAGTTAAGAAGGTTGAAAACAGAAGCAAGAGTATGTGAAAGTAGCATAATTCTAGATCAACTCCTGCCCCTACAAAAATGTCACAAGGATATGGGAGGACTTGGCTTCTCTGGTGAAAGCTCAAATCAGGACACTAAGGGTGAAGACAAAGTAATTGAAACTAAAGTGAGATACGGTGTAACAAGCAAGGTCTGGAACTCTAGAAAACCTAAAAGACCTCTGGTTAGGTAACCAAATTCTCAAAGGTACTTATCATCTAACAACTATTGTTTTCTATGAAAGAAATTTGGACATAAGGCGGCAAAATGCAGAAGCAAGATGGAACCAAGTACTCAACGCTTTAACTATCACAAGTTTGGTCACAAAGCAAGTCATTGCAAAAGTCAATTATCTAATATAGCTAGAAGAAATGGAATGAATAATCTATTTCATGGTAATTGCTATCTATGCCATGGTTATGGTCACAAAGCTAATCAGTGCAGACCTAGGGTTCACTTAGTTGAGTTAGAACAAAGATTTTACAAGTGCATTTAATCCAAAGATTATGCTAACAAATGCAGATATGTTGCTTCAAAAAGGCCTGAAAACAAAAAGAAGAAGACCATCATGGTGTGCAAGAAAAGGGAAATGAGTGTGGAGAACTCTTCTATGGTACTAGATCCTGGTACATTCCCTTTCTGAAACTAAGCCAACCACCTTGGCTGAGCGAGAGTTTTACATTGCATATCCTGATGGATTTCCCCCTCTCTCAAGGAATATTGATGTGTTTTTGACATGGCTAATTCTAATCTAGTTTGTAATATACGAGGAAGCTTAATCTAGCTGATTGAAAAGTGAAGTAAAATTGATGATGTCATTGATATAAGTTTTTGGTGGCTAGTTCATCATGAGTAATTAAGCTTAAAAGGTGGAAGTTTTCAAAGCATTTTTCACATTTTGCAAAGAAGAAGTTTTTTAGAGCAATAAGAGATTGAAGAAAATAAGTGCGACGATGGAATCCATTAACAAAAAATTATGTGGCGGTATTCCGCTAAGGATAAAGGGACTAGAGTTGGATGAATTTGATCATCAAAAAATGAAGGAAATGGAATTAGGGTTGAAGGTTGATGATTTGCAAAATGTAAGTGCTCTGGGTATGGTCTTATGGGGAGAATTTTCTTGGTTTTCTGACAGAGATTCTATCTTGTTCTTGTTAAGTCGATTCAAGGATGGCAACATTGTTTTGGACAAACCCTATCAGATCACTAAGGAATTCATTGAAGCTATTACTAGTTTTTGTAGTATTGGTGACCTCCCTAGGAAGAAAATAGTGAAATATAGAGATGTGGAGGAAATGACTAGTATCGACAAACACCCTTGAGCTCTACTGATAAATACCATTGTCGATCCTACAGTGAGGTATGTTTCTTATGGTATCACTTACAAAATCTATTTTAGAAATTGTGAAGGTTCTACTTTGGCTATTGTTGTGTATCTCACACATAAGATGGTGAAGGAAAATAAGTAGTTTGACTTGTGTAGCCTCATAATAGAAAACCTAATTGAGAATGTCAGAATTTCTTTGGTTGAGAGTTATCCTTTCTGGTTTGGATCTCTGCTCATATGTTTAGTATTTTACTTCCCGAGTTCGCTACTGTCAAAGGAAAAAGTTAAGTGGAAGTCCAACATTCTTGTCAGAAAGCAAGTCTACAGGTATCTAGAATGTATGGAAGATAAAGCAAGTGCATGAAAAGTATATTTCTCATCCTTGCAGATGAATCTGTGCTCTGGTATAATAGCATCTAGCTAGTTTGAGGAGGGTTCCTCCTCCAGAAAGAAGGAGCTAGAGGTTTTCATTAGAGGTTCCCTTCTGGAACCTAAAAGGAGAAAAATTAACACAAAGGATGTCATTGCTATCTCAGAAGAGAAAGAGAAGGAATAAAAGTCTCTTCGTAGATCTGACTCTATCGATCTCGATGAGGTTCATTCAGTGTTGGATGAAGGTACTATGAAAAATACTGGAGAAATGTGGTATGCCTACTCTCCAATTAGTAGGATTAGAATTAATGATGCCTTGTTTTCAATTATCTGCTCAAAAAGGGTATTAATGTTTCAGATATTTTAGACTCATTACTGGATGATCTGGTAGAAGTTGTTGAAGAAAGGTTGTTGATAGAAGGATCTGAAGGACATAAGTTCCAAGCTATTATTGAGAGAAGGTGCGTCAAAGCTAAAAAAAGGTTATCCAAACACCTCAGTGAGATAAGAGAATGCATTAAGGAGATGTCTGACATCTACAGGTATTGTCTCTGGTGGCCTGACATTGTTGATAATTTTAGAAGCAGAATTGAAGCTATTGAATCCGAATTGAATGATATTGGGAAGTGTTTTGACTTCTTCAAAGATAAATGTGGAAAACATAGAATAAGAGTTGGAGAATTGCAAGTTGAGTTATTGTCTACTTAGAGATAGAGGGAAGATGTGGTTAGAAATTTTTGGTTGGTCAAAGAAATTGTTGAGGTCTAGTTGGATCATCTCTTCAAGATACTTTCTGATGAAGAGGATTGTGAACGACAGTGCCTATCTTCGGACTAGTCATCTTCATTTATGCTATTGTATCTACTAGATAGTATGTGTGCTAGAATAATTTCTATAGTGCTAGCTTGGAAGACGATTCTTCCAATTGCAAGAGAAAGGTACAAGAATATTTTTCATGTGAAAAGTGTTATTTTTACTTGATCTCCTAAATGTTCTTATTTGGCCCTTTACCTTTGATGGCAAAAAGGGGGAGAAAAATGAAGAGAAAAACAAAAACAAGAAGAGGTATTGAATTTCTTGTCAAAGGGGGAGTGCTTGAAGTTTTGGATTTTTGTGTTTTTGAGTTTTTATTGTTTTGCCATCAATGCCAAAGGGGGAGATTGTTGAGAAGTTGAGATAATTTAGCATTGTTTTCATTGATGTCAAAACTTGGATTTGGAAGGTTGTGCTCCGGATGATATACATAAATGATCTATCCTATCATATGCTTTGATTTTGTAGTGTGGATGCTATCTTTGATCTGGTTATGGTAGTACTTCTCTTTGGGACATTTGTGGAATTCAGTTAATGCAGAATAATGAAGACTAATCTTTTGATGTTGGATATTGTGCTCAAAGCTTACTCTGTGTAACCTTGCTATCCGAAAATTCATGTGGCATGTTGCAAGGTTTGGTATGCCAAATTGTGTCTCTTTGGTTGATATTGAAATTGATGATAACCAAGATTTGGTCTTGGTTGTTGCATTCCTATCGGCTCTGGAATATATTTCATGTAATCCAAAGTTTAATATAAATTTTGTAATGAACCTATCTTATGTATGACCTATTTGTGGGTCCCTTCGTAACATGGTAAGAATATCTTTATGTGTGACCTATCTTTGTGGGTCTGGTGCTAGCGTGTCTTATTGAATATTTCAAGATTGTTCTTCAAGTCAACATATTTTGTGAAGAATTTGTGTTTGGCTAACTTAGGAGATTATGAAGACATGGAATGGTATAAGTATAAGTTGTTTTTGTATGATGAAACAAGTGTGGAGTATGGTGTGTGTGAATAGATAAGAAGGGTATGAAGGAAGGATTAATATGATTTGTAGAGTTTGTGTGAGGAAGGTATGTAGGAGATTCCTTGATTGGATTTGCTGCTGACAGATATTGTGCTCTTAAGTAGAACTGAATTCATGCATATGCAGATGCAACTTCATAAAGTCACTTTTGTCAGTGAGACTATTTTGTAACCAAATGTATTAATCAGGCAGTGAGCCCATCGACAATGAGCCTTACTTGCAGTGAGCATTATGGCAATGAGCCTTTTGCAAAAATCACCTTCACCCGTGTTTTATAATTAAGAATTAACAAATGTTTTCCATGGTTTTTCCCTTCTTGGGTTTCCACGTAAATTCTGGTATTCATTGTGCATGGTGTTGTTATGTGCTTTCATGTTCATTTCTGTTAAATGATTATCTAATTGATTTAAGTTTGCTCCAGACTAATTAAAGTTAAGAAAATTATTTTATGATAACTGATTCACCCCCCTCTCAGTTATTTGGACTGTTCAACAAATAGTATTTCATCCCCTTAAGCTAATTTATCACTTTGAGACAACATTCCATTTTGTGCAAGCCTTTTCTCTAACCTAACTCTCTTTTGAAACCAACTTACAAGACCAAACATTTATTTGATCACTGGACCACTTCTCTTGAATAATTTTATAATTGGAAACAATAATTTGTCAGCATTACTCAAGCAATAACTTGTAGTTATTCTAATTCACTTAGGAAATAACAAATATTTTTATGTTAGAAACTCTTTCTTGTTATTGATCTCAAGATTTAGAATATGAAATGTAGGCACTAATACTCCTTTTTTACTTACTATGGATTTTGGTTACAATTCCTTTCTTATCAGTATTGATGGGGCATTTTGTATTGTAGTGTAGAAAACTATATCCCTTTACATTTTCACACTTTTTTGGGCCCTCCTTGTTAAAATTGGGCTTCTTTAGGCGTTATTTGGTCCTATTTTTCATCTACAAGCCTTATTTAATGCATTTCTCTGAGGATAATCCATCTATTCATTAAATAACCAATCATAATTCATGTTTTTGGGCTATGTGTTCTAGATTTGGTGATTCGGAACTCATACGCCACCTTGGGCATATGGGTCCTCCCTAGGTTTTGGGGCCTGATCCTGAATATTGCATTGAATTTAACATTTCTTTTAATTTGTGTCCCAATTTTAAGCTATTAGGAATCATATGCCTCAACTATCGTATGAGTCCTGCTTGAGCTTGGACTCATACGGCTCAACTAGCGTATGAGTCCTGCGTATGAGGAAGATTTTATTCTCCTAGATCTGATGTCAACTTTTAGTGTTGTAATTTTAGAAAATTTGGCATAACCAAGTATAAAAATAAGGTTATTTCACATAGCTTATCCTAGCAAGGTAATAAGCAATCAAGAGTACTTTCACAAGAGCATTCAAGATCATTCAAGAGCTGATTATCAAGAAATTTTAAGCATCAATTCAAGATCCATGCATCATGTTAAAGTCTTCATGTATTGAATGTGTGTTTTTGGGCTAACATTTGTGATGTAGGTTTCCATGATTCAAGCAAGCATTCAATGACATTATCTCATATCAAGATCAAGAGTCAAGATCCACACCCATTGGAGCCATTTCACACAATATTGTAGCCTTTGTTACAAGGGTTTTGTGAGTTGCAACATTGCATTCATCGTTCGTTCATTTCTATTTCATTTCATTTTAAGGTTTAATTACCCAAACGAGATTTGACCAAGGAAAATCCCTATTCCCAAACACAAAAACATTTTTACCTCTTCATGTGTGATTGCAAATCTAGGTGATTTGGAGATTGAAGATCGTTTGAAGACAAAATTGCAAGATTGGAGAAGTTGTCAAGAAGTTGTTATCTTCATGGAAACTCACCTACAGATCAAAATTCAAACTTTTCGGATTTGAAGATCAAACAAGATGAAGCTATAGAAGATCACTCAAGGTTACAAAAGTTTCAGTAAAACCCTAATACTGGGACTAAATCACCACCTTGAGTGTATGAGTCCTAGTATACACCTTTTTAGCAGTTTTTTGAAGATCCTGGTTTGTCGGCAGTAGATTGCAGATTCAGCCCAAAAACTCTAACTGGGACTAAATCACCCATTCTGGCGTATCAGTCCTAGTGAGCATCAAAAGTCAAATTTTCAGGGTTGCAGACCTTGTTGTTGATCTCTCCATTCCTCCAAGTGCTTCTCTATTTATCCTCAGTTTATTAGTCTAATTTTAAGTTCCATTTTCTAGGTCACATAGCTAGATTTGCATATTACTTTCATTTCCTTCTTTCTAAGCATTTGCTTAGTGGTGAACCCCTTTTTAATAACACCTAAGGAAATCCCTCTTGTCTCCTAGTACTTCCTTTAATTGATCTCTAGGATTTCCTTTAATGAACTAAGAGTGAAATAGGTACCCCCTAGTTCCATCTCCTAAAAGATGGAACCCTATTTCCTACGGTTCATTTTGGTGAACCCAACCTTCGAACCCTTTGTTTCTGATTTGGAGTGCATTAAAGTCCTAGATTTAGATTACATTAACTTTGTATTATATCTTTCATTAGTTAATCTGAATTTAGGGCTTCTAAATCTTGCATTAGTAAAAAGTGCATATAGGTTGCATTTTTGCATCTTGCATCATTGAATTTCATTGGAAATCTGTAATCTTCAAAAAAGCCACTAATCATAAAATGTAGTACTCGGAGTCTAGTTTCCAAATATGTAATTTATTTCAATACCCAGATTGTACAAATTAAGTTTTAGTAGGAATTCTAAAAACCACTGTTTAACAGTCACTTTTTTTTACCATACCATGCACGTGTACGGCATCCATATTTTTCTAAATCCTTTTGGGAAAAGATTTGTGACTCACTGAAGCTTGTTTTTGATATTTTTTTGTAATTTTTTATTGAATATTTTTTTTTGTCAATTTTTTATTAGGCATATTTGTCGTTTTGAAAAATCATCATGTATGACACGCATAAGATGACCTAAACTTATCATTTTTTGAATTCTTTTTTTAAATTGAAAATAATTGTCTGAAGTTTGTTCTCATGCAATCCATTCGTCAAAATGTTATGTTGATCAAAAGTTATTAAAATACTAAAAAACCCTAATAATTCAAGTTTATGGACTAGTTTCATTAGAAATTAATTGAAAAATAGAAAAATTAATCAAATTATTAAAAAAATCACATAATTGGAATCTGCACTGTCTTATCTATAATTGGTTTTAATTTCGTAAAAAAAATCTGCAAAATAGGTCTTCAGACATATGTCCAAAGTCACTATTTTCCTGTGACATTAACATGACCTTCAAGTTGTAGGTGAAACCAGGTCCAAAGCTTAGGTTCGGGTCCCCAAGCCATTTCCTAAACCAAAAAAAAGCTAAAAACCCGACCAAAAATTCGTATTTTAAAAAATTGGACCCCATTTTAAAATGGGATCCCGTTACATAAAAACATTTTTTATGGTTCTACAAACTGGATCCCGCTTTTGAAAATTACCCAAAAGTAGTTTCAGAAATGAAAGTTTTCAAACGAATCCCATTTTGAAAAACTTTATGAAATGGAAATTTTTCAAAATTGAAAGTTTCCAAAAATGGAAAATTTTCAGAACGGGATCCTTTTAATTTAGGCTCGGGATCCCATTTATTAAAAAGCAAGATCCCATTTTTTGTAAGCCGATTTCATTTTTTTGCCTAAGGAAAAAACTTCCACGTTTCGTGGACTCATCTTCTTGCATTTACCCAAAAGACAAGTCAACATACAAGTTAGAAACCTTAGAATCAACTCAGAATTTGTTGAATTTAGTGTGAAAACCCTTGTAGTGAAGGGGGATTTGCTACTTACGAGTTCTCTTCATTTAGAGAGCCTCACGGGGCGAACTGCCCTAAACTACCTCAAGGGATAGCGATGAGAGTTTTAGAATCCGAAAGAGCAGGTCACAAAGGTTTTCTAGACAAACTATCAAGCTCTCGACCAAAGGATGACAATGCAAAATATGGACGACAACATGGCATGCTGGCATCCTAAAGGTGCGTTGGTGTCTTGTACGGACCATAGAAAAATTTTATCATAGAAAAACAACAAAATGACTACTTCTACTTTGATTGTTAAGAATTTTTAGAATGTGATAAAGAAACTAAATGTAATAGGATTGAAATTAAGTAAAGTAGAAATGATAAAGATAAGGATAAGAAAGGAAAGAAGATGCTCACAGCCATGCAAGTGACGAAGCCTCCAACACGTGAATGTCTTCAATACCTGCATGCGTGATATCTAGAGAGAATGTTGGGGCTGTATAGGGGTTTGCCTCAGTCAAACCCTCATTTTGGTGTTCCCACCTCCACAGACAACCAAGAAGATAGAGAGAGAGAGAGAGAGAGAGATAAACCAGAATAGAAAAAGCATGTGGTGAAAGAAAAACCTGCTCAGGAGTAGAACCTGCACTATGAAGTAGGAGTGATAAAAGCAATCCCTGCTTGAGGAGAACTTGTATCACAAAAGAGGTGATAAAAGCAATCCCCGCTCAAGGAGGAGAACCTATATCACAAAGAAAAGATGCAGTAGATAAGAGATATGGAACCCCAAGATGCTCACAAGCATGAGGCAAGGGAGATGGAGCTACAAGAGTGAAGCTAAGAGAGCTTGGAAGTTGAAGCTACTATAGAAAGCTATGTGCAAGCAATATTTGGATAGTAGAAGAATGAAGCCAAAGCAAGAAAGAAGCTAGAAGCAGAAGAATGGAGCTAGAAGAAGTTTGAGAAAATTAGAAGATGCAAATGGAGTGAAAAGATTGCTTTTAAGGAGAGAAAAAAAAAGCAAAAGGAAGCTTCCCGGATGGTTACAAAGCATCTTAAGCCGTTACCACCGACCAAAGGAGGTGACAAGTGGAAAGCATGCTAAAAAATGGTCATTTGAGCATTGAAACCTCATCGAACGCTAGTGTGGCGTGCAGACGTTCGCGCGACATGCTAGTGTTTGGACACGTCATGCTACAAAACAACACAAACGGGAAAAGCACAAGGTTTGATGAAAAGTTGGCACGTGAGGGTAGCTATTGAAAAGGGGTTCAGAGCATCCTGAGAAGGTAAAAAGGCTGATGTAGGGGCTAAAATGAGCCTACACAAGTGCTAAGGGAGTGGACACTAAAGTGAATGCAAAGATGTATGTGAAATTGAGGGGGGTGCAATTTTACGACTATACATTTTTCCCCCACTTTGGCAGGCATATGAATCTATATTAATATGCATGCTAAAGGAAATCTACTAAACATAAATAACATCATATGCCAAAAGGATACTGTAGAGGAAGTAGATAACTCTTCAAACCATGCAAGCATGCCCCCAGGCTGAAGACCTACAAAACAAATGCATTAGAGAAGAAAAACCTACACCAGACAACAATGTTAGAATGTAAAAATCTAAAGGATTTGAGTCAGCAAAGTAAAGAGACTTTGATGTAGAAGCTTGTCTCAGTACTATATGTCATCCCCAAATTAAGAAATAACATATAGAAGAATGAAGAGAGGAAGGGCATATACTCAGGATGAAGAAGATGCAGATCTTTGATTTGGTATACGCAAGTTGAGAAGGAAGACAATTTAAGAAAGTAAGCACTTCACAGGCCCATAGACCTACAAGGAGGCAACCCCCAAGATCTCTAATATGAAGGAAGCCGAGAAAGCACCTTACAGACCCACAGACTTACAAGGAAGGTGTCCTCCAAGATCTCTCACATGAAGTAAACCAAGATGAAAGTGCCCTATAGACCCCTAGACCTGTAGGGAAGGTATCCTCCAAGATCTCTCACATGAAGGAAACCCAAAGAAAGCACCCTACAGACCCGCAAACCTATAGGGGAGCAACCCCCAAGATCTCTTGCATAGAGGAAGCTCAAAAGAAGCATCATATAGGCTCGCAGACCTATAGGAAGGTATCCCCCAAGATCTTCACATGGAGGAAACCCAAGGAAGGGGATTCTGCAGAGTCGAAAAGTGGCTTCACAAGCACACTTGCAAAGTGAAAGTAGCCACCCAGGAAAGTAAGCAGATAGTCATGCAAACCATCAACAAGTTGGAAAGCTTTCAAAGGGGTCCCTCAGGAACCCTTCAAAAGAAGAGGGGTCCACTCAAGGGATGAACTATTTGAAAAGCGAGGTCTAATCAAGCTGCCCCCAAGCTAGACACAATAGAATTCATTTGAGATAAAAAAATTCAAAGGGAGTTCCTCAGGAACCCTTCAAAAGAAAAAAGGGGTCCACTCAACGGACGCCTCAATTGAAAGATATCAAGAAGAGAGAGGGGGTCCTTAAGAAGGAACACACATCTTCATAATAATTTATGATTGCCCCCAGCATACAGGGGAGGAAAACCGTGCAAGATACTTAGAACATGCAGGATAGAGATAAACCTTGATATTACTTGTGATGCGAAGAAGAGGAAATTTGTTATATTTTATCCTTCAAGGCCTTACATTCACTAGTGGAATGGCTAGGAACTCAATGGTATGCGTGCAAAAATAATGTTTTTCTTTATCATGCTTATGAGATTTATTACCTATAGGAGAAGGAAGAGTGATCAAGTGGGCTTTAAGAAGCCAAAACAAAATAGACTCTTGCTCAGATAGAGAATGAGTAGGAAGCAACCCTTTCTCTTGTGAAGAAAGGCTTGACTACTCACAAGGAGAATATTTGAGGATAGCAGATAAAGGAGGATCTACATGGAGAGTATTATTCCGGCAACAGGGATTAGACTCCTCTATGAGATCACCATCATCCTTCTTGATAGGATTACCAACATTAACCTCCTTAATAGAAGTGTGACCGTCTTCCTTGGAAGGAGGATCAACACTAAGAACATTACAATTTACATTAACCTTATCCCATGATACAAAAGAATGACCATCTTTGATAGTGGGTTTAGATGATGTTATTGGAAGGTCTGAGTGGATCGAGTCAACTTTATATTCCTGAATGAAGGAATATGTAAAGTCTAAGGAACCCCAATCATCACCAAGACATGCATTTCTTGAGAAGAGGTAGAAGGAGTACACTTGAGATTTCTTGCTTCAGAAGGATCTTCCTCAAGGATATTTATCTCAAGAGTATCCTTTGTAGTAGGTACTGCTGGAGTAAAAATCGACACATTGGGAGACACTGAAGGAATAAGAGTAGGTACAACTGAAGCTTGACCAACAACTGCCATTTCACATAAGTGCATAGCATTAGGGTCAACCTTAATAGTGACTACTTTATTATTAGAAATGAATTTAATAGATTTATGCAAGGTAGACAGGACTACACCCATAGCATGAATCCACAGTCTACCAAGAAGAAGGTTATATGGTAGCTTTTCTGACATAACATATACAAGGGTAGGTACGGTAATAGTTCCAAGCTACAAAGGTAATACTATTGTACCTAGAGCTTGTTGCCTAACATTATCGAACCCACAAATAACAATAGAAGAAGCATTAAGAGAAGAGAAATCAATATTAATCTCAGGCAATAGATCGATGCTACATACATTGAGTGTCAAACTGGCATCAATGAGAGTATGTCTAATGCCAATTTTATTAATATTAACTATAATCATTAAAGGATCTGCTTGCTTCTATGAACCAATATCCTAGACCTGCAAGAACACAACAAATGAACACATTATCAGATCGAAATGCAAGTCAAGATAAAGATTCCCCATAAAATCCATTAACATAATTTGAAATAGGAAATGAAAGCAAGAAATGCAATAAGAGAGATTAATCCTATTCAAATAATGCAAACTCCTTATACTATGGGGGAGTTGGTGCCAATTTGATGTGGAAATTGGCCCTTTCCCAACTCCTTTGCAAGCTTTGATGATGAATGGTGATGGTGATCCACTTTGTTGAAGAATCAAGTGTGCTCCATGATGAAAAACCTGCATAACCTAGCTATGGATTTGATAAATTGATGAATCTTGCAAATGCTTTGAAGATGTATTTGAGTATAGTAAGCTTACTCAAATTGTGGATGATATAAATGAAGGATGAGCTCTCTATTTATAGAAGAATGTGAAGAGAGAAAATGAAAAAGGGATGAATGTGGGACTAATCTTCAACCAATGAGAAGAAGCCACATGTCATCATGTGAATGGTTGAGGAATGAGCACATTTTGGAGAATGTGCAAAGAAGGGGGAGATTCAAATTCAAAATATGGCTTGAAGGATGAGGTGAAAGGTGAAGTTAATGCCACATGGCTCAAGAAAAGGACATGTAAGAGATTTTAAATGCTTTGTTGGATGTACAAACCCGTTTGGAGGGATTTTTCAAATTTGGGGAATATTCCAACAATTGATGCCTTTTTGAATGAAATAGAAGATTTAATAAATCAAATACATTGATTTATTGTGCAAGTGGGAAAAGCTAGAGGATGTGACATGAATTTAGATTAGATTAATCAGGATTTGACTAATTTAAGAGGAGATTAGATTATTTGACTATTTGATTTAGATTTAGGACTTAAAATAAATAAAAAAAGAGATGAAAACTGATTTAGAATTAGTTAAATATTTTGATTTATTTAACCAAAGGGGGTGATGTTAGATTAAATTAGATAAATGTTTGATTTATTTAATTTAATAGAGGAATTTGAGATGTTTAATTAAATAAAATGGGTTATTTAATTAAAATAGAGATAAAGGAATTAATTAAATAAAATGATTTATTTAATTAACAAGGGATAATGACTTAACAAGATAAAATTGATTTATTTACTTAAGAGAGGGAAATTGATGAATTTAATCAAATAAGGGTATTCAATTAAATGGTTAGACAAAGGGATGATTTTAGGATGAAATGGTGTTAGATAAATTAGGATTAGATGCGTAATGTCAATCAGTACATTTTACGTGTCTACATTTTTCCCCTCTTTGAAGCAACATACTCATTGCGTTGGTTCAAAAAATAAGCTTTCCATGATCAAAAGTCAAAAAATTTCTTATTTTTTTGGATGCCCCACTGTTGCCCTATCGAGAAGAATTACACTGGTATACTTCCCCCTCGAGAGATCGAATGGAAATGCTAATTTCTGATCGAGATCACGATAAAATGTGAGAGGATTGGTTCTACTGATTAGAGGACGAAAGATAATTCTTTAGAAAAAATAGATATTTGACATAGACAATTTTGATGATGTATAGACAACCATCAACCATGGGTAGCCTCATGTATATTTTGAGATATCACACAAATTTGGATAGAAATGTTAGTAAAGATAGAAGAATAAGAAGAAATAAGATGATGACAAGAGGATCCACCAAGTCCATGATCTGAGAAGACCTTATTGGAGATGATGATGAGAGATGGATGATGATGATGATTGCTTGCCAAGAGTTGGGATTTTCAAAGGGCCAATTACCTTATGTTTGATAACACACATAGTATGATGCATCAAGGTATAAAGAACCAGGATGGCGTTGTACCTATGTGATGGACTTTGACTCAAAAAATAGATAGGAGTATTCTTGTTCATACCTGGCATACAAAAAACTTGCTAGGATGCACCTAACAAAGCAAGTATTCACCGAGGTTATTTTACAAGAATGTCCAACAAGCACAACAGACAAAAGATAATGATTGTTGCCTCATTCCTTTCTCTCTAAATCGTTTTGATTAGACATCATCAAGAGGTCATTGGAATGAGCGAAATAAGATAAATCAAAAGAAAAGATCAAGTAAACAAACTAGTCAATGTTCTTCATACAGCCAAAGGGATGTGTTTTGATAGGATAAGAATACAAGGTGATATCCAAAATGATGCCCATTGTCAAAACGATATATCCTATGACATGCATTGTATAGGATGATGATGGGTTGATAAGCTTTTTGATAAGCTGTTGATATAAAGTTGATTGACATGTTTGTGAATGATCAAGAGTTTGATTTTGCGTTTAAAGGTTTGTTGTTTGTTGTTTGCTTTTGATTTTGCATTTGAATCTTGCTTTTGCCAATTGTTGTGCTTGTTTATGTTTGTGTTGCCAAAGGATGAAGGTGATGATGATTTATTATGGATGAGATTATTGCGGGTGCAAGCGAGATGGGATGGATGAATTTTTTGGGTTTTTTGAATGCTTTTGATCTTTTTGAAATGTTTTGAGGCTGTTTTTGGTATTTGAGTTTTTACAAATGTTTTGATTTTTTTGAATTTTTCAAATGTTTTGGGGTTTTCTGATATTTTATGAATGTTTTTGGATTTTGTGTCTTTTTTGAATGTTTTTGTGTGTGCTTTTATGAATGTTTTGGGTTTTCTGATATTTTATGAATGTTTTTGGATTTTGATATGATTTTGGATGTTTTTGGATATTTTGATTTTCTGATGTTTTTGGATTTTTGATATGTTTTGAATGTTTTTGGATTTTTTGCATGATTTTGATGATTTGGATAAGGATGTGTGATGATATCAGTGCTCTGTTTGGGATTTTTGTTGAAAACCAAGCTAGGGTTGATTGATCAGATTGATGGATTGATGATGATAACATTGTTGAGGATACACAACAATGCAAGGATAGTGTTAAGCAACACAAGGGTTAGGATGGATATCCCAAGATGATGAGGGATTGATAACAATAACATTGTTGAGGATGCACAACAATGCAAGGATTTGATTGATCAGGATTGATGATGATAACATTATTGAGGATGCACAACAATGCAAGGATTTGATTGATCAAGATTGATGATGATAACATTGTTGAGGATGCAAAAAAAATGCAAGGATTTGATTGATCAAGTTTTATGATGATAACATTGTTGAGGATGTACAACAATGCAAGGATTTGATTGATCAAGTTTTATTTTGAAGCTTGGTTTGGAACAAAAGTTGTTTTGAATGATTTGGTGTGACGTTGAAGCACAAATTAGATGCAACTGATATTGATTGTTTGGATTGATGTTGGATGAAAGATGAAGCTTGATAAGGAATGTATTCTCATCAAAATATGCCATGAGCTAGTGATTTAGATTTTGGATCACAAATGCTTGACCAATTTTATTTTACATTTGCCAATGTTCGGATCACCCCATAAGTTGGAGGATATAGATCAAGATTTATTCTCGAAGCAAGATATAAATATCTGCCCCTAGTGTCTAGCAATGTACGAAATGCTATGGGTGGATTCTTGGATAGGTGTGTGGACAGATGGATATGGTAAGCACGCAAAGGATTCCAAGGATTATCTTGCGATAAGATAAGGTGTTGAGATAAAGAATGCTCATTTGGATAGCGCTTCATGGCTCAGATAATGTTGGGTAGGATAGGATCAATGAAAATGACCCATGTCAAGATGTTTACCATAAGCAAGCATAAAGTGTGCACCAAACTTTCATGAAGATCAAGATAACTTGGACTATAGATGCAAAATGGATTGGATCAATGGTTCATGGATGAATGGATTTTTTATGGATGAGGTAAATGGAATATTGGCTTTATTATGGATGGGATGAGATGCTTCCACCTAAACTGGCGCACACAGATGCTCGATTCTACACATGATGCCTATTTGCCATGTTTTCATCATGGTACCTGTCCAAAGCACCACCGAAGTGGTTTTCACTAGAGGACAATTTTTTCTTTGTTGTTTTCAACCCTTTTTCGGATTTTTTTGTTTTCATATTTTCATATTTTTTTATTTTTATTTTTTTGGATTTTTCTAAAAGATTTTAAGCTCATATCAAACTACCTTGTGGTGTTGATGTAGACACTTCTATCATAATGTGTCATTGATATCCTGCCTGAAGAAGCTGCTTTTCCAAGATACGTGCACTTGAATGCAACTTTTGAGATGCCTGATCTGTTTTGTTGATATCGGATTTAACTTCATCCTTGTGTGCACATCGTGAAAGAGTGCCTTATGTATCCTTATGATGGAGGGTTTTTGCCAATACATGGTCAATGTGAGAATTGGATATTATGCATGGAGGCATGGATGGAGTCTGTTTAGGGATAGGAGATGGATTGGTTGATAGTTTGGAACCTTTGACTCTCCAAACTTGGGAAGATGAGCAATGATGGGTGGATACGAAAGTGTGCATGGAATTAGGACCAACTGCTTGATACACTTTGTACGTTGCTTGAGATTCTTGTTTTTTCCTTTGTGGACATATTTGATGGATACATTTCCCTTTTTTATTTTACCCCATAGTTTCTTTGACTAATGGAGTTTGATAGGGATAATATTTATTTGTATGTTTTGGAATCCATGTGTACTTGATTTTTCCATTATGCTTCTCAGCCTCTTTTGCTTTGATAACATTCTTCTTGCTTTGATTTACATCTTTCTTTTGATGTTGGTCCCAATTTGTGGATGGGGTGATGGGTGGATGGAGATTTGTGACGTGGTTGGTTGTAGTATTGGCATCGGTTTCATCATAAGGACTCTTCGTGCTCCCTATGTTGACATTTGCTTGAGACGAAGTTGCCCCCAGTATTGTGGAAGTAGTACCTTCATGCTTTGATTTCACTTGTTTCAAGAGTTCTTGTTTAGAATGCGTTCTCTGATAATTGACCACTATAGATGACATTATTTCAATTTGCTGCTCTACTGACTCCAAAATATCCTGTTCTATCTAACCTGTTTCCTTGAGTGGATAATGTTGGATATCTTCATACATGATGTCCTCAGTCTAAATTTGGGATATATTTGATCCTGATAGTGGCAATTTAGTTTGACTATAGGAATCAATAGCCTGCTCTTTTTGTATAATAATGTCAAGAGTAAAGGAATCCTATTCTGAATGAAGATCATCTATGTGTCCATCTAAAGAAAGCATCTTATGGGTATATGGAGGAGTATGTGCTATGTGGATATGATAATCTTGTATAGATAGGAGAGTGTCCATTAGATCATTGTAGTAGCTTGGAGATACAAATTCTTGATCTTGATTAATTTTGGGATTGCTTTCGACATGCTTTGGATCAAGTTCCTGATATGGGTCAGCTTCAAAGGATGGATTGCTTACAAAGGGTTCTTGGACATCATCATTAGGCATAGAAAGTGGCTCAATATCCTCTTGATCTTTGAGTGAATCTGGATCAAGTGTTGAGTTGAAGATTCCTTAAATATCGGCAATCATGAGGTCGAAGGATGTCAATATGTCTTGGACAGGACCATTGCTAGACTTTGGTGAGAAATTTTGATCATTCTTTAGAATAAATTCTTGAGATATGTCCTCTAACTCATTAGGTGATGTAGAGACATTTTCAACATGATCATTGGTCAATGGATCGTTGATTATAGGATCAAATAATGTTAACACTCCTTGAAATAGATCATTGTTAGATATTGTTGAGGGATTCTTATCATGATCAAAAAGTGACTCTTGATGTATGTTGATTTGATCTTCGGATGAGGTGGAAACATCTTCAATGTGCTTGTTGATGGGTAGGTCTTGATCATGTGATCATTGAATTGGATCGATACATGGATTCATTAACATTTTGTTGGGCTTTTGAACAACATTTGCTTGTTGGGCTTATAGTGCGGCTTGGGCAACTTGAGCAGCTTGTGCAGCTTGTTGATTTTAGTTTTGTTGGAGTGCCTTTTGATAAGCAGCCTACTGAGCGGCTTGCAACACAATGTTGTATTGGTTTGATGTGTTTGGTTTGGGTGGTGGTGGTGGCGGAGGTGGTTTTGGAATAGTGCTTGTTGTGGTGATAAGAGGTACCATCGTATTGATGATTGGGATTTGAGTGGTGGATGGTGTGATCGATATGGTTGGTCCTTGAGAGACCATGTTTTGAGGGATGATAGATGATGTGTTGGTTTCTTGTGATATGGGGATGGTTTCCATCTATTATTGCGATATCGATGGCAAGGGGGGAGGATTTGGTATGATACCTTGATTGATGGTTGGGGGGATGTTTTGGATGAGCGGTGGTAGCGAAGGTAGCCCCAAACCAAGAGGTGATATGGATGTTAATGGAAATGGTGGGAGTGGTGGGAAAGTGAGTGCCATGCTACCTTGGAGAAATGATGATGTTTGATAAAAAATTCTCCCTGGTCCAAATAGGTCACCTTCTCCTTGTGAGGTCGTAGGGAGAGACGTTTGAGGGGTTGCGTGAAATGATGATGATGGGTCATTAGGATTATGAAAGGTGAGGGGGACATATAGGTGTGATGGATTTTGAACAACATTCGTGTGATTTGCAAACATATCTATCCAAAAGTTTACCAAGTGTGGATTCAAAATGTTCATGTTTGGTAAAGTTGTACTTGGTATATTCACATTTGGCATGTATGGATTTGGTGGGATAATGTTGTTTTGTTGAAGACTCATGCATTGAGTATTTGGTTGATAGATTTGTAAGTTTGGACTTGGATCTAAATCTACCATCGGAAAAGGTGTTCCAAAATTTAGATTGGGTAAACTCACATTTGTTGTTCCACCGAGGTTTGTAGGAGATAATGATACCATGTATGGATTGTATAAATGTGAGTGTTGATAATCAATTGGAATTGTAAGGCTTTGCTAATTTGGTTGGTTTAGACTGCTCATGATGTATGGATCAAGTTTATATTCCATGTTCTTCTTGTTTTTTGACCTTGTTGCAAAAGTGACCTCTAAGGTGTTTAGGACCAATGATGAGATGAAGGATGAAAGGGGTGAATGATATGGGTGTCAAAATTTTTAGGAACTTTGGATCAATGCTTAGACTTAGGGTTTGATTTTGATTGATTTGATTGGATAATGAACTTGTAAACTCTAAGATGTTAGGTGTTATCTTAGGATGAACTTGTTTAAATGGGTGCTAATTTAGCTAAGTATGTGAGGAAGTATTCATCAACACATACCTAACTAAACAAATGATTTTGATTTGGTGTAAGGATGTACCCAAGTCTAGATAATAATGTTTCCAAAGCTCTTTTGTGGGATGGAGATGATAAATGTTTGGGGTGGATGAAGTGTTTGATTTTGATCCTAAATGAACCTAAGAAGGACTTTTTCACAAGACCAAGATATTGAAGAACATGCTTTTCTCTAAGAGTAGTTAAAATCAAAAGACCAATGTTTGCATGAAAACCATATGACCAAAAGATGCCAAACACATGTGTGTGGTCCAATTGTTCTTAACTTTGCTTAGTAACTTCTTTTTACCACAAAAAATTCTTGATTAGGGTTTGAAAATAGATATCTAATGCTTTAACCTCTTCTCATCCCACAAAGTGTATCATGTGGAAATCAAGGAAATCAAAGAAAAAGTTACCTATTGTTTACTTTAGTAGGAGCAAATTGAGATAAAATTCACGTTCCTAGAAACCTCTAAGGATATGAATCCAAAGGGAAAGCAAGGGAACATGAATTCATTCAAGGATATTTGCTTCTCCTAAAGGGTTTAAGATTTGATGCTCATGTTAAAATGTTTGTTTTCCAATGTTTTCGATCAAGCAATGTGTTATGATTTCAAGAACAAGCACAATCGTATGGATATGAAAGACTTTATTTGTTGAGTCCCCACTTGGACAAGTCCAGCTATGCTTATTTTTAGTGAATGGTTAGATGCTTGACCCCACTGGCTCCCCTCCATGAAACTCACTTATATGGGGCAGCCAAGCATCAGTACCCATGAAACTCCCATGGCATACTTTCCATTTCTACTAAAAATTGTAAAAGTGTGGGGCAGCTTCAAAACGACTATTCTTGCACCAACAAATAGATAGGGATTTTGGCCTTTCTACAACAAGGGTATTAATTTGGACTTTCTGTTTGTAGGAGTTGACCCATTGAGGTGAGAGACCATTGTTGCCCTTCTCGTCGGAGCCAACCGTGTGATACTGGTCTTTGTTCAAGTACCCACTTTTATATCCCGGCTGGAAATACTCTTGGCTTTAGAGTGTTACCGGTTGAGTCGTTCCCTTGGGTGAGTAATTTTTCCCACAAGGCAAGCCCTCTAAGATAAACAATAGCGAGAAAACATATCTGTAACTCGATCGATCTTTGTTGAGAAAGAAAGAGAGAATACATGTGATAGGTTTACTCACACTCGCAAGATGTTTTGTTCAATTTTAAGCCCCAAAATGAAGTGTGGAGGTAATTACTTTATCCCAACTTAAGACCACCAAAAAGCCTTTTGATTCTCAAGATCGTCGTGAGGCATGAGAGAAGCACATATTTATTTTCAATGGTGTTAATTTGAGTAATCAATCACAAAACAAAGTAGCACTTATTCATTTTAAGCCCACAAAGCAATGATGAATTCTTTTTATAGCACCAAAATCAAATGTGGAATTTTCCTTGTTCAATTTGTTAACCTCAAACGAAATCTAGTGAGTTTGTCCTAAGATTTATTTTAAGCCCCTTTTTAACAAGAAATTGAAGTGTTCTTTTTAGAGCCCAAAATTAATCGAGTATGTCCTAAGCATGAAAGATAGAAAACCCTTAGAAGAGGGATTATAATTTCTCCCCAAAGTGTTTAAAAACAATTGTTACAATCATGTGATAATGCTTTTTTCTTTCATTTCCATGCTTCATGATCCTTTAAAACCTCATTTCAAAAAAAAAACTCTAAAAAGACCAAAAAATGACCAAGATACAACCATTTTAAGTTTGCATAAAAAAGCAAGAAATTCCAGCGGTTTTGTCTGCAATGGCAGCACTGTTTGGAGTTTGTAGCAGCGCTATATGATGACACTAGAGTGCCAACGGTGCAGTTTTTGTCTAGCAGTGTATTTTATAGTTTGGAGCGGTTCTGTATAGCCCTGCTAGACTGTGAGCAGTTTTATATGGCTCCGCTAGACTATGGGCGGTGTAGTTTCCTATAGACCTATAAAACACAAAAAAGCATGGAATTTTCTCAAAAAACGTGATTTGATCTTCTATTTTTCCCTCCTAGCACCAAAATGTGAACCAATATCCTAGACCTGCAAGAACACAACAAATGAACACATTATCAGATCAAAATGCAAGTCAAGATAAAGATTCCCCACAAAATCCATTAACATAATTCGAAATAGGAAATGAAAGCAAGAAATGCAATAAGAGAGATTAATCCTATTCAAATAATGCAAACTCTTTATCCTATGGGGGAGTTGGTGCCAATTTGATGTGGAAATTGGCCCTTTCCCAACTCCTTTGCAAGCTTTGATGATGAATGGTGATGGTGATCCACTTTGTTGAAGATTCAAGTGTGCTCCATGATGAAAAACCTGCATAACCTAGCTATGGATTTGATAAATTGATGAATCTTGCAAATGCTTTGAAGATGTATTTGAGTATAGTAAGCTTACTCAAATTGTGGATGATATAAATGAAGGATGAGCTCTCTATTTATAGAAGAATGTGAAGAGAGAAAAGGAAAAAGGGACGAATGTGGGACTAATCTTCAACCAATGAGAAGAAGCCACATGTCATCATGTGAATGGTTGAGGAATGAGCACATTTTGGAGAATGTGCAAAGAAAGGGGAGATTCAAATTCAAAATATGGCTTGAAGGATGAGGTGAAAGGTGAAGTTAATGCCACATGGCTCAAGAAAAGGACATGTAAGAGATTTTAAATGCTTTGTTGGATGTACAAACCCTTTTGGAGGGATTTTTCAAATTTGGGGAATATTCCAACCATTGATGCCTTTTTGAATGAAATAGAAGATTTAATAAATCAAATAAATTGATTTACTATGCAAGTGGGAAAAACTAGAGGATGTGACATGCATTTAGATTAGATTAATCAGGATTTGATTAATTTAAGAGGAGATTAGATGATTTGACTATTTGATTTAGATTTAGGGCTTAAAATAAATCAAAAAGAGATGAAAAATGATTTAGAATTAGTTAAATATTTTGATTTATTTAACCAAAGGGGGTGATGTTAGATTAAATTAGATAAATGTTTGATTTATTTAATTTAATAGAGGAATTTGAGATGTTTAATTAAATAAAATGGGTTATTTAATTAAAATAGAGATAAAAGAAATAATTAAATAAAATGGTTTATTTAATTAACGAGGGATAATGAATTAACAAGATAAAATTGATTTATTTACTTAAGAGAGGGAAATTGATGAATTTAATCAAATAAGGGTATTCGATTAAATGGTTAGACAGAGGGATGATTTTAGGATGAAATGGTGTTAGTTAAATCAGGATCAGATGTGTAATATCAATCAATACATTTTACAAGTCTACAACTTCTATACTTCCAAAGGCAGGAGCTCTTGTGGATAGAGTATAATATTTGAAAAATCCACACGAATATAAGCTATCAACGCATTAGCATCTTCCAACCTAGCAGAAGAAGGAAAGAGGATCCTTTGAAAGGCTCCCCGAAGCATACCTTGATAAACCAGAGTAGACTGAAGCAAGTCCCACAGTGAGCTTTTAGCCAGAATAACACGAAGTTGCTTAATAAGATCACAATCACCAGGTGCTTTATCTATAGGTTTAGGAGCTTGAGGAAGGCTTGGTCATTTATTCATCCTATTCTCATAAGTATGGGCTACCGCTCTATAAGAGGGAGCCTTAGAAGGATGAAGAGGGTCACCATCAAATGGGACACCATCAATGGAACAAACCCTTTTAGGAGGAATAGCTGGAGTCACGTAAATGATTGGTCTCTTAGGTCTCCAAGGGTCAGTAGAGACATAGATTACATTTAAAAAATCATCACAACTAGTAGAATAATTATTTGAAGACATATTCTCAACATCAATCCAAATAGGATCAAATGTGGAATAATTATTTGAAGAAACATTCTCAACATCAATCCAAGGAGAATCAGATGTGGAAGGAGGTTCATCATTCACTAATGCATCATCTCTAAAGGAAAGTGCATCAAAACAAAGATGAGATTCATAATTCATGAATGCATCATATCTAGAAGAGAGTGCATTGGAATGAAGAGTAGAGTCATCATTCATGAATGCAACATCTCCAAAAGAGAGTGCATTGGAATGAATAGAAGGTAGAGTGATATTAAGAAAGGTATCAATGATTTCATCTTCTTGCAACAAAATATCCTCTGAAGTAAGAGGATCTTCGTGAGAAGGATCAAAGACACCAAGCGACATGGGAAAATCCAAGTCACTATCACATGCATGAAATGGAATATCATTAACATTTTGAACAAAATTAGATACTGAACTAATAAAAGAAGATATTAAAGTCATTACTATTTTTTCAGTATTTTCTATGTTCTAATAATTCACATTTTCAGAGGTCTTCGAAGTGGAATTTGAGGTTAGAACTTGTGTCGATCCCTAAAAATAAATTGTTGAAGGCATTCGTATTTTAGGGACTGAACTAGTTCTCTAGGAAACCTTTCCAACAGTGCAAACGGTTCTGAATTCCAAGCACCGAGTCAAAAGTTATGACCTCGCCAAGTAGGGGTAATAAAATTCCTAGTTTTTTGAAAGATTTTCTCTTCATGTCAGGTTCACCAAAATGTAGTGGAGGGGGATTCACTACTCACAAGTTCTCTTCATTCAGAGAGCCTCACAGGGCGAATTTCCCTAAACTACCTCAAGGAACAATGGCAAGAGTTTTAGAATCCGAAATATTAGGTCACAAAGGTTTTCTGGACAAACTATGAAGCTCTTGACCAAAAGACGAAAACACAGAAGACAGACGACAACGCAGCGCGCTGGTGTCCTAGAGGTGTGTTGGTGTCTCGTATGGATGAGAGAATGAGTTTATCATAGGAAAAAAATAGAATGAATACTTCTACTCTGATTGTTGAGAATTTATAGAATGTGATAAAGAAACTGAATGTAATAGTCCACTGAAATGAAGTAAAGTAGAAATGATAAAGATAAGGAGAAGAAAGGAAAGAAGATGCTCACAACCACACAAGTGAAAAAGCCTCCAACACGTGAATGTCTTTAATACTTGCATGCATGATATCTGGAGAGAATGTTGGGGCTATATAGGGTTTGCCTCAGTCAAACCCTCATTTTGGTGTTCCCACCTCCACAAACAACCAAGAAGATAAAGAAAGAGAGAGAGATAAACTAGAATGGAAAAAGTGTGTGGTGAAATAAAAAACCGCTCAGGAGTAGAACCCACACCATGAAGTAGGAGTGATAAAAGCAATCCCTGCTCAAGGAGGAGAACTCGTACCACAAAAGAGGTGACAAAAGCAATCCCCGCTTAAGGAGGAGAACCCGTATCACAAAGAAAAGATGCAATAGATAAGATATGGAACCCCAATATTCTCACAAGCTACATGAGGCAAGGGAGATGGAGCTACAAGAGTGAAGCTAAGAGATCTTGGAAGTTGAAGCTGCTATAGAAATCTATGTGCAAGCAAGATTTGGATAGTAGAAGGCTGAAGCCAAAGCAAGAAAGAAGCTAGAAGCAGAAGAATGGAGCTAGAAGAAGTTTGAGAAAATTAGAAGATGCAAATGGAGTGAAAAGACTACTTTGAAGGAGAGAAAAGAAGCAAAAGGAAGCTTCTCAGACGGTTACAAAGCATCTCGAGCCATTACCACCAACCAAAGGAGGTGAGAAGTGGAAAGCATGCTTGAAAACAATCGTTTGAACATTAAAATGTCGTAGGATGCTAGCGCGACGCGCTAGTGTTCGGACACGTCACACTACAAAACAACAAGAACAAGAAAAGCACAAGGTTTGATGAAAAGTTGAAATGTGAGGGTAGCTACTGAAAAGGGGTTCAAAGCATCTTGAGAAGGGAAAAGGGCTGATGTAGGGGCTAAAATGAGCCTACACAAGTGCTAAGGAAGTGGACACTAAATTGAATGCAAAGATGTATGTGAAATTGGGAGGGGTGTAATTTTATGACTATACAACCATCATCTGGGACTCATTCGCCCATTTGGGCAATTTAGTCTTGGTACAAGTCTTTGCTCTTGAATTCTAGGAGTTCTATGTTGACTATTTTATAGTATCTGAACCTATCCAAAACCCTATATGGGACTCATTCGCCCATCTAGGTGATTTAGTCCCTTATAAGACCCGAATCTACATTTTACAACATTTAAGACATCATTTATGTGCTTTTGTTTGCTACTGTTGGATATCTGTTTCAATTTGTTGAATTTCTATTTCATTAACTTCATTAGACCTAGCTTAATTTGGTTTCATTTTAAGTTCATTTGTAAACATAAGAATTAGAATTAAGGAATATATTTTATCTTGTGTTCATTGCATTTATCTTGCATTCATTGACCATCCTTTGCATGAGCTTTATAACTTGGTGTCCTATTGCTAATACTATAGTGACGTAGTTTGAGACTCATGTCATCTCATGATAACACACTCGTCATGGATTTTGGGTTATCTAACTCTTTCACTCATAGTGTTGACTCTATTTTACTAGGTATGGACCATATCCTTAACAACTCTTTACCTTCAAGTATTATGACAAGTGTTGAAACAATGGTTGCTTGTATCCCTCAAGAAAACATAATCCAAATCCATGAAGAATTAGAAAACCTAAAAAATCAAGTGAGTATTGAAAACATTTCCAAAACAACTATCTCTACTATAGATAACATACACTACATGATTGAATTAAACAAGGATTATAACTTGCGTGTAACTTAGCTCAGATTTTTGGCAAACATCTTACCTCAATGATTAGTTGTGCTCAAACTTCCAACAATACTCAAATTCAAGGAGGAACTCAAATTCCTACTCCAACAACTATTTCCTCTATTCCTACCTATAGCAACCCTCAAATTACCACAACAATGCAACCTACTAGTAATGTCATTCCTACCTTGGGTATTTCCACTAGCAATCCTTATACCTTTGTGGCATCTAATGTCATATCTCCTACCACTCTACCTCCCATAAGTGTTCCATTCACTTCCCCTTCAAACACATATAAACCTCCATCTCAAAACACAACCAATGATGCCATCCTTAACCCTCTCTTGCAAAATGTTTCATCCCTTCAAAAACAAATTTCCACCATAAACGAAAATCAAAATGGCCAACCTTCATACTATGTCAAAAGCAATCCCTTATCCTTGGAGATATTAAGAATGCCGATACCACAAGGTATAGAGATTCCTAGGTTTGAGAAATATGGAGGGAAATGTGATCCTTCTAACCATGTTTCCGCTTACACTGCCTTATGTAGTGTTTTCATCCTTGAAGATAAGCTCTTGGCTAAGCCTTTCCTTAGTTCCTTGAAAAGTACTGCTTTAGAATGATTTTCCTCATTACCGAATAACTCAATTTGTTCATTCAATGAAATTGTTCAAGCCTTTATCAACTATTTCTAAGTGCACATGACTCCTAAGATGAAATTAGCTAATTTGATGAGATGTAAGAAAAAGGATGATGAAAAGGTTATTGACTTCATTTCACACGATAAGTAGGAGGTATTTTTCCACAGCATGTCAAATTATGATATTGCTATCAGGATTCAACCGTGTAGTTTCGAGTCAAACTCATTGACCCATGTTTCATGAGTAGTGGTTCAACAAGAACCCATCTCTCATGATATTGAATGGTCCACTTAGCACTCATTGCATCTAGGTGATGCTCACAAAGGTGAAGCATCCGTCCCGAGGTCACCCATCTCAAGATCGCCAATATCATGAGAGATGGGTTCTTGTTGAACCACTACTCATGAAACATGGGTCAATGAGTTTGACCGAAACTACACGCTTGAATCCTGATAGCAATATCATAATTTGACACGCTGTGGAAAAATACCTCCTACTTATCAATTGATGAGCTAAAGGGGCTCTATTATGAATGGTTCATAAGGCACAACACTTGCTGAAGGTTTTGCAAATGGGGTAACAACTCAAGCGGCTTAACCTTGGAGAAAACTCCCTGGTTAAGCGCGCTTGAGCTGAGAGCATACTGGGATGGGTGACCTCGACGGACCGCTGCTTCACCTCTATGAGCACCTAGATGCAATGAGTGCTAAGTGGACCATTCAATATCATGAGAGATGGGTTCTTGTTGAACCACTACTCATGAAACATGGGTCAATGAGTTTGACTCGAAACTACATGGTTGAATCCTGATAGCAATATCATAATTCATTTCACACTACAAATTGTTGTATTCCCAAATTGATGTAAAGATTCCTGATCCTCACCTTCAATCAATTTTCATTGAGAACTTACAAACTAAGATACAAGATAATCTTGGCATGATGAAGTTTCCTTCCTTCATACACTTGTGTACCACCCTTCATGATTATCAAAACTTGGTTAGTAGTCGTGAAACAAAACCCACCTCTAGCCATCCTGAAAAGTCTAAATCCACAAATCAAAACAATTACCAACCTTTTAGGAAATAGAATAAAGGATTTCTACAACCAAATCCCCCTCAACAAACCCAACATATTGATACCCAAGTGACTTCTATAAATAAGACAAATCCTTTTACATTTGGGAATCCGGCTAGAAAATTTACTCCCTTACCCGATACCCTCCATAACACTATGTTACAACTTCTAGAGAACTTGATTTCCTTACCTCTCGTTAAAGCTATCGATCCTAATAAGCAATTACCTCCAAAATTTAGCTCCAATTCCTATTGTCATTTTCACTATCAAAATGGACATGATACAAAACATTGTAAGCATCTTAAACATCATGTGCAAGACCACATTGATTCCAATCGTATTCAAATTGCAGGTGTCAATGATCAAGGTAATAAGTCTATTTCCCATTCCAACCAAAACTTGCAAATCTTTACCAATCCATGCCAAATCATAATATTTTATTTGTCAAAGCTAGTGAAACTAAAAAGAATGATGTAATTAATGTTGACATGGATGATTAGAACATGGATGCTAATGAAGAAAGTACTATGGATAGTATGGTAGGATTGGTCAAAATCCAATCTCATAAGGGATGAACTAAAATGCCTCTTGGCATTGCTTTCTCATCTAAGGATATAATCATAAACACACCTGATGGTCCTTTTTACATAGCTAGCCAAATCAACGAGAAGCCTACTAATCGGATATTAATTGATCCCGTTTGTGGAGAGAATGTGATAATTGAAGAATTCTTACTTGTGCATGAACTCTACCAGGATACATATGATAAACCAAAAGCATGGATAAAAATGCATAATGGTTTTGCTTTCCCTATGATTGGTTCGATCATCCTCGCTTTAAAAGTTGGACTGAAACAATTAGATGTCTCATTCTCCATCATCCTGACATCAGATCAATTCTGTGTGAAGCTTGGTTACCCATGGTTACACTCCATGGAAGCCATCTCATCGATTGTGCTTAAATGCTTAAAGTTTCCCTTTGACAATGAAATATTCTTTTTGAAAATTTATCATGTTTCATTGTGTAGTCTTCTTACTTCATGTGACATGGCATTCTCTTGGTGATGACATTGGGTGTGATGTCCTTCAAGAGCGTCATCTCTCTTAGAATATTATATTCCTCTTAGTGGCTTGATGCGACACACTACATCCCCTAAGTTGTGAATCTTCTATTTTTTGATTGGTCCTCTCTTGGGGACATTAGGCACGATGTTCCCTACGTTGATACCTTACATGAACTAAGCAATACTCCTTTGAACATACCTTACACTATTTTTTATTTACAAGAACTATTATATGGCCACCTTGCAGAACACACTTTGCTTGCCTATGTATCCATCCTATTTATTCATGGATGTTTGCATACGAAGTTTTACTTGCCTCATGAATCTTGTTGTTCATATTGTGTGGCACCTTATCAAATTTATCAGGAGGTATAGCTTTGGTATGGTTAGTGTATAGGAGCTGAACTTAGGCATGACTTTCCCATAGCCACTTGCTTGTCTATGTGAGCGCATATCGGCCATGTGTGTATGCGTCTCTAGGGGGTCACCTAGTGGATGGCCTGAGGTTCTACTAGCCCTTGTGAGTCTGTGATTGGTTTACATAGTGGACATCACATTCCACTTGTAAATTTTTTTGGACAAACAACTTAGATCTGATCTACATTGTGTTGGACAAACGATCGAGGCCTTATCCACCCTCTGTTTTGTTTTTCATTCTTCTTTATGTCTTTAGCAGTGTATGCTTGTATCTTGTTGTTGCTTCATACATCATTCACATGTGTGTTCTTTTGTGCCTATGATGGTTTGCCATAAGATCTAGATCATGGGGGCTTGTGCAACCCTCTTGATCGTTGTCATCCTATCTCACTAGCATTGGTACATTTGAACCCCTCTTGATGCAAGTTTGTCTACTTTAGTGTGAGGGGTGAAATCACAATACTGCACGTCTCACTTTTTTCCCAAGATGGACATTTACATCAATATTTTTAACTGAATATTCATCTTATGAGACCTATAGCAGCTAAACCATAAAGAATTTGAAGATGATGTGAACTAGTGATTTGTGGCAATTTATGTGTAGAATCTAAATATTTTTTTTTCAAATTTTCTGAAATAAATCATGAATCCTTCAACATTTCCTTTAATAACTAGTTTTAGACAGAAAACAACATTTTTTAGAAAGTAACGTTTGTGTCGCACAACATAACCTTTTTTCTATAAAGGATTAAATTCTAATTTTTGGAATATAGATTCTCAACATCAATATCTAGGGAAAGGATATTTTTTTCATAATTTTTTGTTTCATTTTTTTTTAAATTAATTTTTGAAGTCACTGTAACTATAATTTGGACATACGTGTGTGTCGTACAACCTAACTTATTGTGTATATACCGAAAGCCAATTTTTATTTTTTTGGTGAAACAAGGAAATCAATATCTAGGGAATGGGTAGTTTTTGAATTATTTTTGCAATGGTTTACTATTTTTTCACCTCTACACAACAAATAGCTTGATGTTCAGAGAAAAACCTATGTTCAGTAAAAAATGAAAATTAAATACATCATAAAATGAAAAAATATCAAACCTATACTTGTTGGAAAGCTAGTTTTAAGGGCTACAATATTGAAAAATATAATTTTTAAATGATGTTATTTAGTCCCTCAAAAGGTAAAGAAAAACTAGTTTTTTGCGAGCATTTTGATAGTTGTGAAGGAGACTCCATTGTGGGTATGATTTAATACTATAGGGGTTCTATCCAAGGGGGTTTGATCTAAGGGGGTCTTATCTATCACTCTTCAATTAAAACCATTTATATGGAGCCTCTCAAGACTTAGCTATGTGTAGGATCATGATGAGCCAAAAAGTGGCGATATGATGGGTATGTGTAGGGTATGTGGTTGACGACTTTTTTAAACCCAAAATTGATGAAATGAAAAGGGTTTTTAAAGGAGATTCTCAAATTTCCACCAATATAAATTATTCTTTACTTTGAATTTAATAAATAATTATTTTTCATTTTCTATTTGAATTACGACTAAAGTCCCGATTGAAAAATCATCTATAGCTTTCAAACGATATCACGCTTTTTAATATGAAACATTGTCACATTCTATGCTTTGCATACTATAGGATTAAATAAAAAAAATTAATTTCATGAAGTTTTGACCAAGTTAAGGTGGTCGACATACAAGTTCTTATATTTTTTTGTAATAAAAAATCATAATTAATTATTTACTTGGAAAAAATTACAAAAATATGCATCACATCCGACATAAGTCCTCTACTTATATCTAAAATATTATAAAAATATTATCATTTTATTGTGGTTAGGTGGTCTACTGCACCTACTTATTTTTCCCTAAAATTTAAGTACCACGTGAAAATTTCAAATTTTCACCAAATAGATTTAAAAAAAAAAACCTAGTAGTTTAGAAACTACATTCAATTTTCTATAGATTCTATTCTTACATATTTTTGAAATAATGTAGATAACTTATTCAAAAAATTTCATCAAGTTTCCTAAATTTGATTTTTCTGAATTTTTCGCCACTTAAGGGCCTATTTTTTCCATGATGATCCTGCACATGCCCACTTAAATCATTAGTTTTTCTAAAAACAGTGATTTTAGAAAAAAATAGCACATCCTAAAAGTGAGACACAATATTGTGGCAGCACACTAAGTTTGACTAAATGTAGTGTAGAAAAATGTATCCCTTTACATTTTCACACTTGTTTGGGCCCTCCCTACTAAAATTGGGCTTCTTTATGCCTTATTTGGTCCTATTTTGCATCCACAAACCTTATTTAATGCATTTATTTGAGGATAATCTTGAAATTCATTAAATAATCAATCATAATTCATATTTTTGGGTTATATGTTCAAGAACTCATGATTTGTGACCCATACGCCACCTTGGGTGTATGGGTCCCACCTAGGTTTCGGGACCTAATCTTGAATATTGCATTGAACTTAAAATTTCTTGAAATTTGTGTCCCAAGTTTAAGCTACTGGGACTCATATGCCTCAATTGGCGTATGAGTCACACTTTAGCTTGGACCTATTTTGAATTTAATTCTTGATGAGATTTTATTCTCCTAAATATGATGTCGGCATGTAGCGTTGTAATTTTTGGAAATTTGGCATAAACAAGTATCAATACAAGGTTATTTCACATAATTTCTCCTAGCAAGTTAATAAGCAATCAAGAGTACTTTCACAAGATCATTCAAGAGCATTCAAGAGTTGATTATCAAGCAATTTGGAGCATCAATTCAAGATCCATGCATCATGTCAAAGTGTTCATGCATCATGTGTGTTTTTGAGCTAATATTTGTGATGTACGTTTCCATGATTCAAGCAAGCATTCAAATACATTATCTAGTATCAAGATCAAGAGTCAAGATCCACATCCATTGGAGCCATTTCACACAAGATTGCAACCTTTGTTACAAGGGTTTGGTGAGTTTCAACATTGCATTTTTTCATTCATCATTCCTTCATTTCCATTTTATTTCATTTCGAGGTTCAATTACCCAAATGGGGTTTGACCAAGGAAAACCCCTATTCCCTCAAATAAACACATTTTTCCCTCTTCATGTGTGATTGCAAATCTAGGTGATTTTGAGATTGAATATCCTTTGAGGAAAAAATTGCAAGATTGGAGAAAAGTTGTCAAGAAGTTGTCATCTTCACAGAAACTCACCTATAGATCGAAATTCAAACTTTTCAAATTTGAAGACTGGACAAGACAAAAGCTACAGAAGATCACTCTGGGCTACAAAATTTTTAGTCAAACTCTAATACTGGGACTAAATTGCCACCTTGGGTGTATGAGTTGTAGTGTACACCTTTTCAATAGTTTTCTATAGATCTTGGTTTACCGTCAGCAAATTGCTGTAAGGAAATCTAGGAGTGCATCTAGTGAAAACTCCATGCAGTAGTGCCTTCAATAACTTTAATTTTGATTAGGTTGCCTCAAAGACACGAAAAAATATGTCCAAAAGCGGAACAGACACAGTTAATTTCCTACATTGATCCATCTGAGAGAAACACAAGTAAATTCAATAGCAAGCATTAATAGATTCTACTACATGAACCAATAGACATGAAAGATGAAACAAAAAACCAGAACACAAAGATTTACGTGGGGAAAATCCTTTTGGATAAAAAACCCCACACTCCAAAGCTCGAGCCATTGCATTATTCAATAATAGAATAGTTACAATACAATTTTAGGCTCTTAGCCTTTTCAGAGATTACATCTTGTTCATCTGGATACAACTGGTAACATACTATCCCTGAGAGATCAAACATGGCATTCATGATCAGGAGAGATTCCAGCAGCATAACTCTGCCTTTCTCACTCTCTGCCTTGGCCTCATGACTTCGAGCTGTCAGCCAGCCACTCGGCCTTTCTCTATCGATCCCTCTTTAGCTCTCTGCTCTTCTGCTTCACCTATTACGGCCTCATGGCTATGGCCTTCCAGCCAGCCACTCGGCCTTTCTCTATCTTTTCGCTTTGTTTCCTTCCTTCGACTTCGGCTCTATGAAACAATTTGTTTCCAACTGTAGGATCACAACTGTCGAATCATCCAGCTCATAAACAATTCACATTCTTCTTTCTCTGATTTGTCCATATCTCACCACGTCAGACAATCTGCACTCAGTCAATAGCAATCAACTTTGTGTCGCATATCAGTGAGACACTAGAAGTGTCTCCCTGATGCCACAAGACTAGATTACATGTTGTCACCAAGAGTCGTCTCCATCGGCAAGAGGTTCTACTGATATCCACAAGTCATACCGATTTCAGCATTCTCATCGGTGAGACAATCGCCATTCAATGTGACATCACACCAAGCTCATAAGTCATTCTGAAGTGTTCCTTAGTCACCAAGACTTTAGTCATTCGCTGAGAGATCATATCGAGTCTTCAAGTCATGCCGAAACCCATTGTATTCTTATCGTCATCCATCTATCGGCATGATTGGCGAGACCTCTCACTGACCTCTAGTTGAACTTATTCACCAATGCTATCACCAAGACATTCAACTGTCGCCAAGAGGTTTCACGGAGGTCTTCAAGTCACATAGACGTGAATGTTCTCATCGGCAAGACTGACGTCTTTTGCCGAGACCTCACACCGAGCTTCATGTTATACCGAACTCCGAACAACAGTCGCCAAGAGTTACACCGAAGTCAGGATTCCATTGGCAAGACATCACCCCGTAGGTTCCAAGTCACCCCGATTCAATCTTGTCGGCCAGACTTACTGCTTTCGCCAAGACTTCATACTAAAGCCTTTAAGTCATATCGATGCTTTCCACTATCGGTGAGAGAATCAACCTTTGGCAAGAAATCTTACCGAGGCTTCCATGTTATCCCGAAACAACTTGTTTTCCAAGAGTCACACTGAACTAATGACCCCACATGCTGTTGATGAGACTTCTGATATTCGACGAGACATCATATCGAAACAATACATTACACCGATGACCCCTAACACTGTCGTTGAGACATCTCCTGGTCACCAAGAGATCATGCCGATAGGAACAAGTCATACCGATTTCTTCATCGGCCAGACAGACCGAAGGTCATGTTGATATCGACAAGACTTCCTATCGTCGCTGAGACTTCTCATTGAGACTCTTGAGTTAGCCCAAGTGTATACCATCAGTGAGACATTCCTCAGTCGCCAAGAGATCTTCCTGAGAGTTCAAGTCACCTTGAAGCAACTTATTGGTGAGACTTCTCTCGGTCGCCATGACTTCCTGCCGAATCCATTTGTTAGCTCAAAGACTCTAAGTTGCCATGAGTCTCCCCGAAGCCCGATAACAAACCCTTATGTCGCCAAGACATTCCACTTGGTAGGAGATTACAGTGAAGGCCACAAGTCACAGCGATAGACTTCTTCGGCAAGACAAAAGCATTGTCTTGGCGACATGAGCAAAACACAAGGTAGACTGCTAGTCGGCCAGACAACAGAAATGTCACAACGACTAAGCTTTCTCAGACTTTTCAGCCTGTGAGATTGAGGCATATTTTCCAACAATCTCCCACTTGATGAAGATCACACAGGCACGTCCAAAGCAACCAGAAACTAAGATCACACTAGCTCCATCAGTTCAAACCCTGCAATACTCAAGACACCCAATCAACAAGATTCCACAGATAACAATCCACAAGACAATCTGCAACAAAGACTAGGCATCCAACTGCAACTCACTATCCAACAAGGCAACCAAAAAGCAACAGATCACAGCCTCCAGGAAACTACATAGACCTTAAACATTCTCTCATACTCCATCAAGAATTTTGCTCCAACATCCAAGATGTTCACCATTCAGACAACAATCTTGTCATCTTGCATGTGTGGAAGAAAGATACAAAGCCAAGGTGTATAAGCACCATTCCAATGAACACAAGCAAAAAAGATCCTAGTGATATCTTTAGTAAGATACTACTACCACTTCACTATGCTCAATCGCTATATAGAAGCAATATCAGCTTCAAAGCTTTAATCAGAACACAATAGTGAAGTCATTATCTAGAAACAAGATACTAAACATCAGTTAGAACAACAATCAGACTAACTACTTCCATCCAACTGATAACCCACACGACTGAAAATAGCACCCACAGCTAATGCTATACTATCCAATCTCACATACCTCACAGGTATCACCATTAGTAAACTTTTGCCAATCCATTAACAACAAATACAAGTTCTAGTGTCAACCAGTCAAAGAAGACAAGACAAATACAGGAACTCCCACTACCTGAGAAGTCCAGATCTGAAAGATTAGAAGGCATCGCAAGCCTACCAATACCAGCACATAGAAAATGTAACCCTATAGTACCAAGGAAATATCTACAATGACATGAAAAACCTGCAACAAACTGCTACAAGAAGCATTTCTCTCATCACAAACCTTCACAGCCATAGAGAGAAACACTGCACATCAACTTCCTGTAGAACATCCTCCTACATACACTTCTAACAGCCAGCTGTGTCAAGAATGATCTTCTTCACATCCCAAAAGAAAGCCTTAACAACATCCATCCGTTCAATCACTAAGATCAAACCAAATTCTAATATCATGTAATCAATATGGATGTAAGCTTCTTAAAGAAGATCAGGCTAAAAGCATTTCCCATTTCAGTAAATCAGCCCATACATCATCTCCTACCAATTCTCATCAGTAAATGACATAACACAAAAGCTCAAGGAGATAATACAAACTGTACAACTTCCACTATGAATCCTTCAGGACCAAAAGTTAAATAGTAATTCAAGATGCATATCATGAAAGTAAACATAAAACACATCTGAAAGATATAAAGGGCCAAATACCTTTCAGATAAACTATCGAGTAGACCAAGACTAATCCAAAAGCAATCTCATCATAGGTCTCTAATTTGAACTTACGTTCAACCAAGGTGTAGGCTTCTCGGACTTTCTGCAGAAAAACTTTAACAAGAGTAACAAGCAGCAACACATCTCTCATAAGAGAAAAAATAGCCTCACCTTATTCTTCATGTATCCATGAGTACTAGCAACCAACCATCTCATGCTAAACTCCATCTACATTATTGCACTATCATGAAGTACCAAGCAAACAATCAAAGCACCCAATACACAAAGAATTACCAAACCATTGACAAAGCTCCAATCATCTGAATCAGGAACTTATCATGACACCATGATCTACACATCCCCATAGGAGATACCATGCTCCAAATGACTCCACCATTGTCTCAAGTACAATGCACAATGCCAAAACTCTATTGCACAAACAAGAGTATACCATGACATAAAGCAGATAGACTTAAGAACAACATCACCTGTCAAGCACCACCAACACCTTAGCCAAAGACTCCAAGCATCCTCCATGGTTCCAAGATGTTGCACATCTTCAAATAATGTCCATGCAAAAGTGCAAGAACCCTTCTACAACACTATAGAAGACCATTCACCACCATGTGATGAATCCACAGTCACTGCTAGAGCTCCCACTAAAACGTGACACCTGAGCTTTCCAAGCATCATGAACAACTGTTTCAGGTTCCCATAACTGACTATTCAGGTACTCAAGAATATCCATCTTCTCATCTAAAAATAGTCACACCAATGCACAAGTGACCAACGACAAGGCCAACTAACAAATCTACCCCATCAATGAATCATCCTCATGGATAAAGATAGTCCACATCCAAGTTATCTCACAACAGCCAATGGGTAGCTAATCCAACAACCACATAACTAGTAGATCACAACCATCGAACATGCAAACCGATTATCACATTGAAAATTGCAACACTGAGATATCAAAGAGAATAACCACGTAGACAACATGACTCAAACACCAGATCATGCCAGATCTGATTTTCCAATCATGTCCACAACGAACACCATAATCAAGGAACCCACAAGAATTACCACAAGAATTCTGAGTGACAAAACACTTACCAACACTCCCATGCAGAGAAAGAGTCATACCTCCTCAAAACCATGCACCAAGCATGCATGTAGACCTGCAACTATCTCATCCAGCAACATGCCAAAAGACCAGTGTCTAAACAATAGCTTAACAACAACTCCACATGATCATAAGTTTTGCTTAACCATGTAAAACTTGCAAAACCACAGAGCCATGCAAGTACAAATCATCCTTAGAAAGAAAATAGCAATTCAAGAGAATCCAGGCCCCTTTTAGGCCAACTTTAAACCACCACCATGTACATGCATCCGAGAAAGAGAGAGAAGCTATTTCAGAAGCTTGCAAATCATCTAATGATTAACTCCATAGCCTTCAAGCATTCGAGGTTAATAGGAAATAGTGCTTTCCAACACCAGGAACCACCACCTAGCATAAGCACTCTCTTCCATGACTGAGAAACAATCTAGGCTTCTCCATATCACCTAGGAGCCTATCACATAGACACCAACATGAAAGCTTTACTGCTACACAACCACAGAGTAAGAAAATCCACCTCATACTCCAAGGTTATACCTCTACTAGCCAGGAGACATAGATCAGAACATGATCAATTCCCTTTTCCATCTTGACCATCCTTCAAGCTGCATGTTGTCTCAGAATACCACAAGGCTTCCACTCATCAAAGGATCAATAAATCAGTTCGTTCCTCTAGATTTCCTCTAGCCAATCAAACTGAGAAATATTCACAGGAGAAATACCCAAAACCAACAACCAAAAGAAGGCTCTGATACCACCTGTAAGGAAAATTAGGAGCACATCTAGTGAAAACTCCATGCAGTAGTGCCTTCGATAACTTTAATTTCGATTAGGTTGCCTCAAAGACAAAAACAACTATGTCCAAAAGCGGAACATACACAGTTCATTTCCTACACTGATCCATCTGAGAGAAACACAAGTAAATTCAACAGCAAGCATTAACAGATTCTACTACACGAACCAACAGAAATCCAGAACACAAAGATTTACGTGGGGAAAATCCTTTCGGATAAAAAACCCCACACTCCAAAGATCGAGCCATTGTATTATTTAGCAATAGAATGGTTACAATACAATTTCAGGCTCTTATCCTTTTCAGAGATTACATCTTGTTCATTTGGATACAACTGGTAACATACTATCCCTAAGAGATCAAACATGGCATTCACGATCAGGAGAGATTCCAACAGCATAACTCTGCCTCTCTCACTCTCTGCCTTGGCCTCATGGCTTCGGCCTGTCAGCCAACCACTCAGCCTTTCTCTATTGATCCCTCTCTTTCTCTCTGCTCTTTTGCTTCACCTATTACGACCTCATGGCTACGGCCTTCCAGCCAACCACTCGGCCTTTCTCTACCTTTTTGCTCTGTTTCCTTCCTTCGGCTTTGGCTCTATGAAACGGTTTGTTTCCAACTGTTGGATCACAACTGTCAAATCATCCAGCTTAGAAACGATTCACATTTTGCTTTCTCTGATTTGTCCATATCTCACCACAATAGACAATCTTCACTCAGTGAACAATGATCAACTTTGTGTCGCATGTCAGTGAGACACTAGAAGTGTCTCCTCGATGCCACAAGACCAGATTACACGTTGTCGCCAAGAGTCGTCTCCATCGACAAGAGGTTCTACCAATATCCACAAGTCATACCAATTTCAGCATTCTCATTGGTGAGACAATCGCCATTCGTTGAGACATCACATCGAGCTCATAAGTCATTCTGAAGCGTTCCTTAGTCGCCAAGACTTTAGTCATTCGTTGAGAGATCATATCGAGTCTTCAAGTCATGTCAAAGCCGATTGTATTCTTATTGACATCCATCTATTGGCAAGAGTCGCCTTATCGGCATGATCGGCGAGACCTCTCACCGACCTCCAGTTGAACTTATCCACCAACGCTATCGCCAAGACATTCAACTATCGCCAAGAGGTTTCATCAAGGTCTTCAAGTCACATAGACGTGAATGTTCTCATCAGAAAAAATATTGTATTTCGCCAAGACCTCACACCGAGCTTCATGTTATACCGAACTCTGAACAACAGTCGCCAAGAGTTACACCGAAGTCAGGATTCCATCGACAAGACAATTGCTCTTCACCAAGACATCACCCCATAGGTTCCAAGTCACCCCGATTCAATCTTGTTGGCTAGATTTACTGCTTTCACCAAGACTTCATACCAAAGCCTTTAAGTCATATCGATGTGTTCCACTGTCGGCGAGAGAATCAACCTTCGGCAAGACATCTTACCAAGGCTTCCATGTTATCCTGAAACAACTTGTTCGCCAAGAGTCACACCGAGCTGATGACCCCACATGCTGTCGGCGAGACTTCCGATATTCAACGAGACATCATATCGAAACAATACGTTACACCGATGACCCCTAACACTGTCATTGAGACATCTCTCGGTCACCAAGAGATCATGCCGATAGGAACAAGTCATACTGATTTCTTCATTGGCCAGACAGACTGAAGGTCATGTCTATATCGGCAAGACTTCCTATCATCACCGAGACTTCTCACCAAGACTCTTGAGTTAGCCCTAGTGTATACTGTAGGTGAGACATTCCTCAGTCACCAAGAGATCTTCCCGAGAGTTCAAGTCACCCCAAAGCAGCTTATCAGTGAGACTTCTCCTAGTCGCCATGACTTCCTGCCGAATCCATTTGTTATCCCGAAGACTCTAAGTCGCCATGAGTCTCCCCGAAGCCCGATAACAAACCCTTATGTCGCCGAGAGATTCCACTCAGTAGGAGATTACAGCGAAGGCCACAAGTCACAGCAATAGACTTCTTCGGCAAGACAAAGCATTGTCTTAGCGACATGAACAAAACACGAGGTAGATGCCAATCGGCTAGACAACAGAAATGTCACAACGACTAAGCTTTCTCAGAGGTTTTAGCCTGTGAGATTGAGGCATATTTTCCAACAATTGCAGATTCAGCCCAAAAATCCCAACTAGGACTAAATCACCCAGCTTGGCGTATCAGTCCTATTGAGCATCAAAAGTTATATTTTCAAGGTTGTAGACCTTTTTGTTGATCTCTCTAGTCTTCCAGGTGCTTCTCTGTTTATCCTCAGTTTATTAGTCTGATTTTAAGTTCCATTTTCTAGGTCACATAGCTTGATTTGCATATTACTTTCATTTTCTTCTTTCTAAGCACTTGCTTAGTGGTGAACCCATTTTTAATCACAAGTAAGGAAACCCATCTTGTGTCCTAGTAATTCCCTCAATTGAATCATTGGTTGGAAGTCTCTAGGGTTTCCTTTAATGGGCTAGGAGTGAAATAGGTACCCCCTAGTTCCATCTCCTAAAAGGTGGAATGGGCTATTTCCTATGGTTCATTTTGGTGAACCCAAACTTCAAACCCTTTGTTTCTGATTTGGAGTGCATTAAAGTCCTAGATTTAGCTTACATTAACTTTGCATTAGATCTTGCATTAATTAATTTGCATTTAGGGCTTCTAAATTTGGCATTAGTAAAAAGTGCATATAGGTTTCATTTTTGCATCTTGCATCATTGAATTTCATTAGAAATATGTAATTTCAAATAGTTGAGTCAACATGCAACTTAGAAACCTTAGAATCAACTCAAAAGTTGTTGAATTTAGTGTGAAAACGCTCATCTAGAACTCATTCACCCATCTGGGTGATTTAGTCCTAGTACAAGTCTTTGCTCTTGATTTATGGGAATTTTGTGTTGATTGTTTCCAGTAACTAAACCTGTCAAAAACCTTATCTAGGACTCATTCTCCCATCTGGGAGATTTATTCCTATATCAAACCTAAATTTCCATTTTATAACATATAAAATATCATTTAAGTGCTTCTGTTTGCTACTTTTGGATATCTGTTTCAGTTTGTTGAGTTTCTATTTCATTAATTTCATTAGACCTAGCTTAATTTGGTTTCATTTTAAGTGCATTTGTAAACATAAGAATTGGAATTAAGGCATATTGTTTATCTTGTGTTCATTACATTTATCTTGCATTCATTGGTTGTCCTTTACATGATCTTTACAGCTTGGTGTCCTATTTCCAATACTATAGTGAGACATAGTTTGAGACTCATGTCATCTCGTGATAACACACTCATCATGGATCTTGGGTTATCTACCTCTTTCACTCATAGTGTTGACACTAGTTCACTAGGTATGGACCATACCCTTGACAACTCTTTACCTTCAAGTGGTATGGAAAGTGTTGAAACAATGGTTGCTAGTATCCCTCAAGAAAACATAATTCAAATCCATGAAGAATTAACAAACCTACAACATCAAGTAAGTACTAAAAACATTTCCAACACTGCTATCCTTACCATAGATAATGTACACCACATGATTGAAAGTGAACAAGGAATAGAACTTGCGTGTAACTTAACTTAGATTTTTGGAAAACATCTTACCTCAACGACTGACTGTGCTCAAACTTCCAACAATACTAAAAGTTAAGGAGGAACTCAAATTCCTCATCCCACAACTATTGCCTCTATTCCTACCTATACCAACCCTCAAGTTACCACAACAATGCAACCTACTAGTAATGTCATTCCTACCTTGGGTATTTCCACTAGCAATCCTTATACCTTTGTGGCATCTGATGTCATATCTCCTACCACTTTACCTCCCATAAGTGTTTCATTCATTTCCCCTTCAAACACATATACACCTCCACCATATTCACATCCATCTCAAAACACAACCAATGACGCCATCCTTAACCAACTCTTGTAAAATGTTTCATCCCTTCAAAAAAAAATTCCACCATAAACCAAAATCAAAATGGCCAACCTTCATACTATTTCAAAAGCAATACCTTATCCTTGGAGATATTAAGAACGTTGATACCACAAGGTATAGAGATTCCTAGGTTTGAGAAATATGGAGGGAAAGGAGATCCTTGTAACCATGTTTTTGATTACACCACCTTATGTAGTGATTTCATCCTTGAAGATAAGCTCTTGGCTAAGCTTTTCCCTAGGTCCTTGAAATATACCGCTTTAGAATGTTTTTCCTCGTTATCGAAACTCAATTCATTCATTCAATGAAATTTTTGAAGCCTTTATCAACTATTTCCAAGTGCACATGACTCCTAAGATGACATTAGCTAATTTGATGAGATGTAAGCAAAAGGATGATGAAAAGGTTACTGACTTCATTTCACACTACTAATTTCTTTATTCCCAAATTAACGTAAAGATTCTTGATCCTCACCTTCAATGAATATTCATTGAGAACTTACAAAATAAGATATAAGATAAGCTTGGCATGATGTAGTTTCCTTCATACACTTGTGTACTACCCTTCGTGATTATCAAAACTCAGTTAGTAGTCGTGAAACAAAACCCACCTCTACTCATCCTAAAAAGTTCTAATCCACAAATCAAAACAATTATCAACCTTCTAGGAAATAGAATAGAGGATTTCTACAACTAAATCCCCCTCAACCAATCCAAAATGTGATAGCCAAGTAGCTGCTATAAAGAAGAAAAATCCTGTTACATTTGGGGGTCTGACTAGACAATCTACTTCCTTACCTGATACCCTCCATAACACCATGTTACAACTTCTAGAGAAGAACTTGATTTCCTTACCTCCTATTAAAGCTCTCGATCCTAATAAGCCATTACCTCCAAAATTTAGATCCAATTCCTATTGTAATTTTCACAATCAAAATGGACATGATACAAAACATTGTAAGGGTCTTAAACATCTTGTGCAAGACCTCATTGATTCCAATTGTATTCAAATTGGAGGTATCAATGATCAGGGTAATAAGTCTGTTGCCCCTCCTAATAAAAAATTGCAAATCTTTACCAAACCTATGCTAAATCATAATATTTCATTTTCCAAAGCTAGTGAAACTAAAAAGAATGATGTGATGAATGTTGACACAGATGATGACAACATATATGCTAATGAAGAAAGACCTATCGATAGTATGGTTGGATTGTTCAAAATCCGATCTCGTAAGCGTTGAACTAAAATTCCTCTTGACATTGCTTTCTCATCTAAGGATATAATAAAAAACACACTTGATGGTCCTATTTACATAGTAGGCCGAATCAATGATAAGCCCACTAATGGGATACTAATTGATCCCGTATGTGGAAAGAATGTGATAACTAAAGAATTCTTACTTTTTCATGAACTCTACCAAGATACATATGATAAACCGAAAGCATGGATAAAAATGCATAATGGTTTCACTTGCCCTATGATTGGTTCAATCATCCTCCCTTTAAAAGTTGGACCAAAACACTTAGATGTCACATTCTCCATCATCCCGACATCAGATCAATTCGGTGTGAAGCTTGGTTATCTATGACTATGCTCCATGGAAGCCATCCCATCAGTTGTGTAGAAATGCTTAAAGTTTCCCTTTGACAATGAAATATTTACTATGCACCATAGTGGCTTTAATCCCATGTCTTCCCGTGAAATTTTTTCATTGGATTTATTTTGGTCCAATCCTATTGAACCTATTAAACCTCATGAAGAATTATTTTTTAAATCTTATCAAAAGTTTAAGGAAAAATGCATAGTATAATTATCCCTTCGAAACATGCCTCAACCCATGATAGAACCAAAAGACATTCCAAATAACCAAGACCAACCCAAGACCAATCCTTTGCCTATCTCCTACAAACGACCAAGAGACAACAAAAATAATTCCATCATGCCTCCTAAGATAAAACAAATTTACAAAGCTAAAGATAAAGTGGTTGAACAACCTTCTATGGTTCCTTCCATTCCTCCCCTTAGGGAAGAAAAGAAACTTATGGTTGATAAACCCACTCCTACACAAACACAACTTGAAAATCGTACCAAAAGAAATAAAAATGCTAGAGAGTGTAGGTGTAGATGAGGTTCTATTACTCGAAGGTTAAATGAAGAGAACAACAAATAAAATCAACATCCAAACTTAAGTGAAGCAATATATGATGAGTCTCCCTCTTCACAACAACAAAAAAATCCTATATTGTAACCGCAACTGGGACTAGTAGCTTCTTTGGACATTATTATTCAACCTCCTATTGTGATTAACCTAGACGATGATGATGAAATTGCTAAAATTGATGAAGAAGTGCATACTGAATTGAAATCATTGTTTTCCTCTTCTATGCATTTAAATGACAATTCTTGTAAGAAGAGTGCTAAACTTGGTGCTTCCCCTAATTCGACACTTGTTGTTTTCCCTTTGGCTAGTTGTCTTCCTTCTGTATACGATGAACAAGATTGGGATGTGGACGACCTGCTATAGGTTGACTCGCATGTTCCTTACTAGTATTTTCTTTGTTTTCTTTTTCATGTTATGTGTGTGATTGCATGTGTGTAATATGATCTCCCTATACTATTCTTTTTGATGTATTTCTCTCTTTGTGACATTCCTCTATTTGTATCTACATTCTCCTCTATGTCGTAAACATTTTATCTTTTATTCGTCTTGTGTTTTCCTTTTTGGGATGACACAAGGCATTGAGACATTTGGGTCTCTTCCATGTTGACCCAAAATATTTTCCTTTATCTTTTATTTGTCTTGTGTTTTCCTTTAGGGGATGACACAAGGAGTCGAGAAATTTAGGTCTCTTCCATGTTGACCCAAAAGATTTCTTTATCTTTTCCTTGTCTTGTGTTTTCCTTTTGGGGATGATGCAAGGCTTCAAAATATTTAGGTCTCTTCCATGTTGACCCAAAATATTTTCTTTGTTTTCACTCTCTTTGTGTCATTCTTCCTATTCCATGAGTATTTGGGGAATGATGATGTTTCCAAGCTCTCCAAAAACATTGTAGCAAAGACATACTGACCCCAAATCCATAGATCCCTTATGTGTTATTTTGGGGGAAACCCATTTTCATGACATAACTTTATTTGGAAACATATGACTTGGCATAGGGTTTTCCGAATAAGCTCTCATGTACTCTTTATTGTTAGCATTTATCATTTGCTACTTTAAAGTAATTGATCACAACATGGTGCTTAGCAATTTCTTTAAAGTGGGGGCATACATTGGCATTATTCTTTTTGTATTTCTCATGTTTCATTGTGTAGTCTTCTTACTTCATGTGATGTATCTTTCTCTTCGTGATGACATTAGGTGTGATGTCCTTCAAGATCATTATCTCTCTTAGCATATTATATTCCTCTTAGTGGCTTGATGCAACACACTGCATCCCTTAAGTTGTGAATCTTCTATTCTTTAATTGGTCCTCTCTTAGAGACATTAGGCACGATGTTCCTTAGGTTGAGACCTTATATGAACTAAGCAAAACTCCTTTGAATGTACCTTACACTATTTTTCATTTACAATAACTATTATATGGCCACCTTGCATAACACACTTTTATTTCCTGTGGAGCCATCCTAATTATTCATGGATGTTAGCATATGAAGTCTTTCTTTCCTCATGAATCCTATTGTTCATATTGTGTGGTGCTTTATAAAAGTTATCAGGAGGTATAGCTTTGGTATGGTTAGTGTATGGGATCCAAACTTAGGCATTACTTTCACACAACCAACTACTTTCCTATGTGAGCGCATATCGTCCATGTGCATATGTATCTCTGGGGGATCACCTAGTGGATGAGTTGAGGTTCTACTATCCCTTGTGAGTGTGTTTTTGGTTTACATAGTGGACATTGCGTTCCACTTGTAAACAGTTTTGTACAAACAACTTTGATCTAATCCACATCGCATTCGACAAAAGGTTGAGGCTTGATCCACCCTCTATTTTATTTTTTATTCTTCTTTATGTCTTTGGAAGTGTATGCGTGTATCTTGTTGTTGCTTCATACATCATTCACATGCGTGTTATTTTTTTCCTATGATGGTTTTCCATAGGATCTTGATCTTGGGGGCTTGCAAAATCCTCTTGATCATTGTCATCCTATCTCACTAGCATTGGTACATTTGAACCCCTCTTGATGAAAGTTTGTCTACTTTAGTGTAAGTTTGAAGCAAGTTCCTCTTCTCACTAAAGTGGGGGCTAAATTTAGTGTAAAAAAATATATGGACCTTTACATTTTCACACTTGTTTGGGCTCTCCCTACTAAAATTGGGCTTCTTTATTCCTTATTTGGTCCTATTTTGCATCCACAAGCCTTATTTAATGCATTTCTCTAAGGATAATCCTGACATTCATTAAATAACCAGTCATAATTAAATTTTTATGGTTATTTTTCTAGATTTGGTGATATGGAACTTATATGCCACCTTGGGTGTATGGGTCCCATCTAGGTTTCAGGCCTAATCCTAAATATTGCATATAACTTAACATTTCTTAAAATTTGTGTCCCAAGTTTAAGCTACTGGGACTCATACACCCCAACTACTGTATGAGTCCCACTTTAGCTTGGACCTATTTTGAATTCAATTCTTGGTGAGATTTTATTCTCCTAGATCTGATGTCAGCTTGTATTGTTGTAATTTCAAGAAATTTGGCATAAAAAAGTATAAATACAAGGTTATTTCACATAATTTCTCCTAGCAAGTTAATAAGCAATCAAGAGTACTTTCACAAGAGAATTCAAGAGCTGATTATCAAGCATTTTGGAGCATCAATTCAAGATCCATGCATCATGTCAAAGTCTTCATGCATCATGTGTGTTTTTGAGCTAACATTTGTGATGTAGGTTTCCATGATTCAAGTAAGCATTCAAAGATATTATCTCATATCAAGATCAAGAGTTAAGATCCACATCCATTGGAGCCATTTCACACAAGATCGCAGCCTTTGTTACAAGGGTTTGGTGGGTTGCAACATTGCATTTTTTCATTTATCATTCCTTCATTTCTATTTCATTTCATTTAAAGGTTCAATTTACCCAAACGGGGTTTGATCAAGGCAAACCCCTATTCCCTAACACGACAACGTTTTTCCCTCTTCATGTGTGATTGCAGATCTAGGTGATTTAGAGATTGAAGACCCTTTGAAGAAAAAATTGCAAGATCAGAGAAAATTTGTCAAGAAGTTGTCATCTTCATGGAAACTCACCTACAAATCAAAATTTAGACTTTTTGGATTTGAAGATAGGACAAGATGAAAGCTATAGAAGATTACTCAAGGCTACAAAAGTTTCAGTCAAACCCTAATACTAGGAATAAATCACCACCTTAGGTGTATGAGTCAGTATACATGATCCGGGGGACAATTTTTCAGTGAAAATTGAAGTGTTCCCAATACTCCAAAGTTCAGCTTCATCAAAAAGAGAATGACGTCCTGATTCCAACGCAACTTGAACGGGGTGAAAAGGACTCCGTTTGTGCAAGTTACGGCTAGTCAAACTTCCAGTCAAACTGGCTTCAGGGGCGTCCAGAAGGTAGAAAAAATAATCATCTTAGAAATTGATGGAATCGGCGTCATCGCGAAGAGCTCATCGAGACGATTCCGATGGCGTTCGTTTCGTTGAAATCCGATGTCGTATGCTCGAGTTAGAAGCAGTCAAACTTCAGTCAACTTGGAGGGTATAGAAGATGACATCATCATGCTGACATGGCAGTCCGTACGGTACAGATTACACTTGGGTGAATTTTGACCCTACACATGGCAAGTGACTCAGCTGTACGGACCAATCATGTGTTGACATGTGGCATCCGTACAGATGACGTGGCATCACCCGTGGCAGACAACTCAGCGTACAGTTTGCAGTGTCAGCAGTCGAGTCAGCATGCTGTCAGCAGACACATCTACAGATTCTAACGAATTATGTTTCGACACGTGTCATGTCTTGGACGTTCGGGGAGGTTGAGAGTTTTAACAAAATCTTGTTTTGGCTCGAACCCGCGACCAGCTCGGGCCCAAAACCGCCGTTGGCCGTTGCGCCAAACATAGACTTCAAATATATGTGGGGAGCTGGTTTGTTTTGTTGTTTAAAATGAATGGTATATGTATTAAAGAGTGGTCAGCGGGGTTGGAACCGCCGACCACCCGAATGCCAAAAGTATGAATCGTCGTTGAGCCCGCGAACGGTCCTTAACAATATTAGGAGTTCGGTTCTTTTTGTTATGCTGTTTGAACCAAATCTCTAACCAAATGGCTAAATAAGCCAAAACAAACAAAAACCACCTCTAACAAACCAAACCAGAAGCTAAATGGAGCCATCAGAGGGGTTGTACAAACTAATAGAGGGAGATATGCAATTAATTTGATGGTTAAGCCTAATTAGGCAAATTTTAAGTATAAAAAGAGGGGTGTAGGCCTTGTTTTTCCAAGTCCAGGTGGTGAGAACGAGAGAATGCTCGAGAGAAGATTGTAATTGTTCCTGTACGTCGAAGTTATGATGTGATATCGATGTGCTTGAAGGGAATGATGCTGTCACAATTGTAACTAATTTTGGAGTATAATCGGATCGGTCACTCCGTTGGAGAGGGGCCCGGAGATGTAGTCCTTAGGGATGAACTCCGTTATCAATTGTGTTTGTCTCCTCTTATTCTTCTCTCTTTCTTTTTAGTTCATTATCTTGGCATTTATATTATGTTCATTTATTCAGTTGAGCATTTTATTATGTAATCATTTATGTTAAGCATTGTATTAAGTGATCTTTTACGTTACGCATTCTGTAAGCAATTTTTCCTAGATCCTAAATAGATCAAGTTGGTATCAGAGCTTTGTGTGTGGCTAGTATTGCAGAATTTGAATGCTAACAAGATCCAGGTTGCAACGAGGCGAAGGAGAACTTGAAGAATACAATCCAGAAATCAGAAGACGAAGAGCTAATCAACCGTCACAGATGGAAGCGAAAGAAGGTGGACAAAGTTCAGAGCTCAGTGACAAGGATTTCCAGAAGCTATTCCTTGACATGAAGGCGATGGTGGACGAACTCTATGCAGAAAAGAAGTGCGAAAAGGGAGGTTCTTCAAAGCACGAGAAGCAGGAAGATCAGAAAGACACAAAGGAGAAAGCTCCAGAAACTCCTTCTCCTCCATCTTCTCCCTCTTCTTCTCCTCCCCCTTCTCCTCCTTCTCCTTCTCCTTCTTCTAATGTAAATCCATTTAAGAGCAAGTCTAAGCCTGTAATTAAGCTTGATGTAAAATTTGAGTTACCTAAATACTGTGGGGAGTTAAATGCTGAGAAGTTAGACGATTGGGTCCAACAAGTAGAAGTATACTGTAGGATTCAAGGCCTAGTAGAAGATGCTTCTAGGATTCAATTAGCAACTCTCCGGTTGGGAGGTACAGCTCTCACCTGGTGGGAGAGTAAAACTCGTGAAGAAATTGCTCGCCATGGTCAAGTTAATATGTCTTGGATGGAGTTTGTTGCTGCCCTTAGGAAACAATTCTATCCTTTAGGTTACATGCAACAGTTAACCATGAATTGGCAAACCTTTAGGCAAGGTAAGGGGCAGTCTGTCCAGGAATATACTCATGAGTTTAGGAAACGGGCCATTGCTCTAAATGTTCCCTTGTATACCCAAGACACATTACTTAAGTATATTGGTGGTTTACATTCTTACCTTAGGCACACTATTTTGATGTTGAGTCCCAACAATCTAGACGAGGTGTCTGTTCAAGCTACTCATATAGAGTCAAGGGGTAAGAATACTTTTAGTGATAACTTTTCCAAGAAGCCATCTAAGTTCGAGGGTAAGTCTAAAGGGAAAGAAAAAGACAAAGATAAAGGCAAAGGGAAGAAGACAGCTACAACTAAGAAAGAGGGTGAGAAACCCACATGCTCCCATTGCAAGAAAGAGGGGCATGATGATTCAATATGTTGGAAGCTTCATCCTGAGTTGAGGCCGAAAAGATATGGAGGTAATAAAGGCAAGCAAAAGACTACTGCAGTGATTCAACAGGATCTTGGTTCTGACTCGGAGATGAGACAAAGATTGTTGCTACCGGAATCCAAGGTAAAGGGAAAGGTATATCTCTCTCATCTGATGCAAGTTTTTCTAATGCTAGTGCAAGTACAAGTAAAGAATCTTCTCCTAAGGTTGATAAGCAAAGAAATGAATTGTTTCACATTCGTGTTGTAACAAAACACACTAAGGTTGATACTCTGTTTGATACGGGTTCACAAGTCAACTTAATATCTGAAGAAGTTGTAAAGAAACTTAATTTGGCTACAACACCTCATCCGAAACCATATCCACTTGGATGGGTTTGCAATGATGCTCAACTACAAGTAACTAAACAATGTAAATTGAGATTTGCTATCACTGCAAACTTTGTAGATGAGGTAGAAGTAGATGTGGTCCCTTTGGATATTTGTGGGCTTGTGTTAGGGAGTCCTTATCTTTATGACAAAAAAGCAATCTTTTATAGGGAGAATAAGTATCATCTTTTTAAAGATGGGGTAGAATACATTGTACGGGCACATAAGGTGAAGACTAATCTTACACTAGTTAATGCTGGTCAAATGAAGAGGTTGGTCAACTCAAGTAAAAACTTTGTATTGATGCTTGTAAAAGCCAAAGAAGATGATAAATCTAAGGTATTCAGTCAAAATTGGGAAGATCATGTAAGTCATGTAAAGAAAGTCTTTGATGTATTGAGAAAAGAAAAATTGTATGTAAAGATGTCTAAATGTGAATTTGCAAAGACATCCTTAGTGTACTTAGGCTATGTCGTAGGGGGTGGTCAATTGAAAGTAGACCCTGCGAAGGTCGAAGCTATTGTAAAATGGCCTAAGCCAAGTACAGTCACAGAGGTCAGAAGTTTCCTAGGTGCAGTTCAGTACTGGAGAAAGTTTATTGCAAATTTCTCTTATATAGCATCACCATTGCATGCATTAACCAGTACAAGGGCAACTTTTCAGTGGGGAGGTCCACAACAGAAGGCTTTCGACACTTTGAAGGGAAAGTTGAGCACCGCACCAGTTTTGGCCTTACCAGATCTACATCAACCATTTGAGATCGAGACAGATGCGAGTGGATTTGCCATGGGAGCAGTACTCATGCAAGGAGGTAAACCAGTTTGCTACCACTCTGAAACTTTTTCAGGAGCAGTAAGTAACTATCCCACTTATGATAAAGAACTTTATGCTTTAGTTCAGAGTGTTAAAAAATGGAAACATTACATAATGGGGAAAGAAACTGTAATCCACACTGATCACCAGCCATTTCAGTATTTGCACTCACAAATTAAACTGCAACAAAGTAGGCACTTTCGGTGGATGGGTTTTCTACAACAATTTCATTTGGTTATTAAGTATAAGAAAGGTACCTGTAACAAAGTAGCAGACATGCTCTCTAGACCTCCTATGATGAATTCTTTGATAATCCTTCAGAATAGTTCTATGGTTCATGAAAGTTTTCAGGAACAATATGCTAATGATGAGAACTTTAAGGATATCTATGTTGCTTTAATGAATGGTAAACATGTAGAAGAGAAAGATTATTATGTGCAGGATAAACTGTTATATCACTTGGGTAAATTATGTGTTCCAAAAGATGAACAAGCACAGGTTATTAGAGAAGCACATACCTCATTGATTGCAGGACACTTTGGGGTAAACAAAACATTGACTTCAGCTGCAGAAATATTGTTATTGGCCTCGTTATGCAAGAAACTGTAACTAAGTATATTAGAGGTTGTGTTATGTGTGCAACTAGTAAGCCTAGTAACAGGAAATTGGAGTTTGTACACACCTCTACCTGTACCTTCTCGTCCATGGGAAAGTGTGTCAATGGACTTTGTTGGGGGGTTACCTATGTCTAGGAAGGGACATGATTATTTGTATGTAGTAGTTAATCAATTCAGCAAAATGTGTATCTTAATGCCATGTAAAAAGCAAGTCACTGCTGAACTGACAGCTCATATGTACTTTCAATTTGTATGGGTTCATTTTGGGTTACCTACTTCTATTGTATCAGATCAAGATTCTCGATTCTTGGGGGAATTTTGGTCAACTTTGTGGGGACTCATGGACACTAGACTGAAGAAAAGTACGGCCTTCCATCCGTAGACTGACGGGAAGACAGAGGTTGTAAACAGGACAGTTGTGCATCTACTCAGAGGTTACTGCAGTAAACATCCTAAGTTGTGGGATGAGAGTCTTCATTATGTGCAGCATGCCTACAACCATGCACCACACTCTTCTACTAAGAGGTCTCCTTTTGAGACATGCTTTGGTTATGTGCCCAAGACACCGATGGATTTTGCTTTTGGGAAAGATGATGTTGAAGATGGATGCCATGATGCAAAGAAGGCTTTGAAGTTCATCCAAAAAGTTCAAGCAATTCATCAGGTAGTGGAAGCACAGTTGAAACAGAGCCAAGAAAAATACAAGGTTCGCCATGACAAGCATCGCACTGATCATCATTTTCAGGTTGGAGACAAAGTTTGGTTACATATCAACAAGGAAAGTATGCAAGGTGAAGGTAAAAAGCTTAAGCCAATTAGGTATGGTCCTTTTGAGATCCTTGAGAAGATTGGTACCAATGCCTTTCGCCTCAATCTTCCTCCATACATGCATGTTTACTCGGTTATCAATGTTGAGAATTTGAAACTGTATGAGCCTCCAATGATCCTAGATGAGGTCACAAACATTCAGGTTCCATCAGTTGATGACCTTTCTCCAGAGTACATGTCAGAGTTGCCAGAAGATGTTATTCTCGACAGGAATGTCAGAACTTCACGAAGAGGAGATGTTGAGTACCTCAGAGTGGGCCTGAAGGGGATGCATCCAAGAAAAGCAAGATGGATGGAGATTGGTAAAGTGAGGTAACTTTACCCTCACTTACTTTCCAAGTAATCAAGCTTTCGGAGGTCCAAAAGCTCTCCAGTGGGGAGGCCTGATCCGGGGGACAATTTTTCAGTGAAAATTGAAGTGTTCCCAATACTCCAGATTTCAACTTCATCAAAAAGAGAACGACGTCCTGATTCCAATGCAACTTGAACGGGGCAAAAAGGACTCCATTTGTGCAAGTTACAGCCAGTCAAACTTCCAGTCAAACTGGCTTCAGGGCGTCTAGAAGGCAGAAAAAATAATCATCTCAGAAATTGATGGAATTGGTGTCATCACGAAGAGCTCGTCGAGACGATTCTGACAGTGTTCGTTTCGTCAAAATCAGATGTCGTATGCTCGAGTTAGAAGCAGTCAAACTTTAGTCAACTTGGAGGGTACAGAAGATGACATCATCATGCTGACGTGGCCGTCCGTACGGTACGGATTACCCTTGGGAAAATTCTGACCCTACACGTGGCAAGTGACTCAGCTGTACGGACCAATCATGTGTTGACATGTGGCATCCGTACCGATGACGTGGCATCACCCGTGGCAGACAACTCAGCGTACGGTTTGCAGTGTCAGCAGTCGAGTCAGCATGCTGTCAGCAGACACATCTGCAGATTCTAACGAATTATGTTTCAACACGTGTCATGTCTTGGACGTTTGGGGAGGTTGAGAGTTTTAACAAAATATTTTTTTGGCTCGAACCCGCGACCAACTCGGGCCCGAAACCGCCGTTGGCCATTGCGCCAAACATAGACTTCAAATATATGTGGGGAGACGGTTTGTTTTGTTGTTTAAAATGAATGGTATATGTATTAAAGAGTGGTCGGCGGGGTTGGAACCGCCGACCACCCGAATGCCAAAAGTATGAATCGCCGTTGAGCCCGCGAACCGTCCTTAACAATATTGGGAGTTCGGTTCTTTTTGTTATGCTGTTTGAACCGAATCTTCTCTAACCAAATGGCTAAATAAGCCAAAACAAACAAAAACCACCTCTAACAAACCAAACCAGAAGCTAAATGGAGCCATCAAAGGGGTTGTACGAACTAATAGAGGGAGATATGCAATTAATTTGATGGTTAAGCCTAATTAGGCAAATTTTAAGTATAAAAAGAGGGGTGTAGGCCTTGTTTTTCCAAGTCCAGGTGGTGAGAACGAGAGAATGCTCGGGAGAAGATTGTAATTGTTCCTATACGTCAAAGTTATGCTGTGATATCGATGTGCTTGAAGGGAATGATGCTGTCGCAATTGTAACTGATTTTGGAGTATAATCGGATCAGTCACTCCATTGGAGAGGGGCCCGGAGACGTAGTCCTTAGGGACGAACTCCGTTATCAATTGTGTTTGTCTCCTCTTATTCTTCTCTCTTTCTTTTCAGTTCATTATCTTGGCATTTATATTATGTTCATTTATTCAGTTGAGCATTTTATTATGTAATCATTTATGTTAAGCATTGTATTAAGTGATCTTTTACGTTACGCATTCTATAAGCAATTTGTCCTGATCCTAAATAGATCAATACACCTTTTTAATAGTTTTCTATAGATCCTAGTTTGTCATTAGAAAATTCTAGATTCAACCCAAAAACCCTAACTAGGGCTAAATCACTTAGCCTGGTGTATTAGTCCTAATGAGCATCAAAATTTATATTTTCAAGGTTGTAGACCTTTTTTTCATCTCTCTAGTCTTCCAGGTGCTTCTCTATTAATCCTTAGTTTATTAGTATGATTTTAAGTTCCATTTTCTAGGTCACATAGCTAGATTTGCATATTACTTTCATTTCCTTCTTTCTAAGAATTTTCTTAGTGGTGAACCCCTTTTATAAGGAAACCCCTCTTGTGTCTTAGTACTTCCCTCAATTGAATCATTGGGTGGAAGTCTCTAGAGTTTTCTTTAATGAACTTAGAGTGAAATAGGCACCAATAGTTCCATCTCCTAAAAGGTGGAACCTTATTTCCTATGGTTCATTTTGGCGAACCTGACCTTCGAACCCTTTTTGTTTTGTTTTGGAGTACATTAAAGTCCTAGATTTACATTAACTTTGCATTAGATCTTGCATTTGTTAGTATGCATTTAGGGATTTTAAATCTTGCATTAGTAAAAAGTGCATATTGGTTGCTTTTTTGCATCTTGCATCATTGAATTTCATTATAAATTTATAATTGCAAATAGTCAAGTCAACATACAAGTTAGAAACCTTAGAATCAACTCAAAATTTGCTGAATTTAGTGTGAAAACCCTCATCTAGGACTCATTTTCCCATCTGGGCGATTTAGATCTGTATCAGATCTGAATGTACATTTTACAACATTTAAAACATCATTTATGTGATTTTCTTTGCTACTGTTGGATATTTGTTTTAGTTTGCCAAGTTTTTGTTTTATTAATTTCATTAGACCTAGCTTATTTTGGTTTCATTTTAAGTGCATTCGTAAACATAAGAATTAGAATTAAGGCATATCATTTATCTTGTGTTCATTGCATTTATCTTGCATTCATTGGTTGTCCTTGCATGTGCCTTATAACTTGGTGTCCTATTGCAAATACTATAGTGAGACATAGTTCAAGACTCATGTCATCCCGTGATAACACACTCGTCATGGATATTGAGTTATCTAACACTTTCACTCATAGTGTTGATACTAGTTCACTAGGTGTGGACCGTACCCTTGACAACTCTTTACCTTCAAGTAGTGTGACAAGTGTTGAAACAAAGGTTGCTAGTATCCCTCAAAAAAAAAAAAATCAAATCCATGAAGAATTAGCAAACCTACAACATCAAGTGAGTATTGAAAACATTTCTAACACTACTATCCCTACCATAAATAACATACAATGCATGATTGAAAGTGAACAAGGAATAGAACTTGTGTGTAACTTAACTCAAATTTTTGGCAAACATCTTACCTCAATGAATAGCTCTGCTCAAACTTCCAACAATACTCAAAGTCAAGGAGGAACTCAAATTCCTCCTCCCACAACTATTGCCTCTATTCCTACCTATACCAACCCTCAAGTTACCACAACAATGCAACCTAATAGTAATGTCATTCCTACCTTGGGTATTTCCACTAGCAATAATTATACCTTTGTGGCAATTGATGTCATATCTCCTACCACTTTACCTCCCATAAGTGTTCCATTCACTTCCCATTCAAACACATATACACCTCCACCATATTCACCTCCATCTCAAAACACAACCACTGACACCATCCTTAACCAACTCTTACAAAATGTTTCATCCCTTCAAAAAAAAAATTCCACCTTAAACCAAAATCAAAATGGCCAACCTTCATACTATGTCAAAAGCAATCCCTTATCCTTGGATATATTAAGAATTTCGATACCACAAGGTATAGAGATTTCTAGGTTTGAGAAATATGGAGGGAAATGAGATCCTTCTAACCATGTTTCCACTTACACTACCTTATGTAGTGATTTCATCCTTGAATATAATCTCTTAGCTAAGCTTTTCCCTAGGTCCTTGAAAGATACTGCTTTAGAATGGTTTTCCTTGTTACCAAATAACTAAATTCATTCATTCAATGAACTTGTTGAAGCCTTTATCAACCATTTCCAAGTGCACATGACTCCTAAGTCTACATCAGCTGATTTGATGAGATGTAAGCAAAAGGATGGTGAAAAGGTTATTGACTTCATTTCACGCTACCAATTGCTTTATTCCCAAATTGACATAAATATTATCGATCCTCACCTTCAACGAATGTTCATTGAGAAATTAGAAACTAAGATACAAGATAAGCTTGGCATGATGAAGTTTCCTTCCTTCGTACACTTGTGTACAACCCTTCATGATTATCAAAACTCAGTTAGTAGTCGTGAAACAAAACCCACCTCTAGCTGTCCTGAAAAGTCTAAATCTGCAAATCAAAACAATTACCAACCTTTTAGGAATCATAATAAAGGCTTTCTACAACTAAATCCCCCTCAACAACCCCAACATGTTGATAGCTCTCTATAAAAAAGACAAATGCTTTTACATTTGGGGATATCTAGACAATTTACTCCCTTACCTGATACCCTCCATAACTGCATGTTACAACTTCTAGAGAAGAACTTGATTTCCTTACGTCCCATTAAAGCTCTCGATCCTAATAAGCCATTACCTCCAAACTTTAGATCCAATTCCTATTGTCATTTTCACCATCAAAATGGACATGATACAAAACATTTTAAGCGTCTTAAACATCTTGTGCAAGACCTCATTGATTCCAATCATATTCAAATTGGAGGTGTCAATGAACAAGGTAATAAGTTTTTTGCCCCTCCCAACCAAAACTTGCAAATCTTTATCAACCCTATGCCAAATCATAATATTTCATTTGTCAAAGCCAATGAAACTAAAAAGAATGATGTGATGAATGTTGACACGGATGATGACAACATGGATGCTATTGAAGAAAGTCCTATGGATAGTATGGTTGGATTGATTGAAATCCAATCTCGTAAGGGATGAACTAAAATGCCTCTTGACATTTCTTTCTCATATAAGGACATAATCAGAAACCCACTAATGGGATGTTAATTGATCATGTATGTGGAGAGAATTTGATAACTGAATAATTCTTACATGTGCATGAACTCTACCAAGATAAATATGATAAAATGAAAGCATGGATAAAAATGAATAATGGTTTCACTTTCCTATGATTGGTTTGATCGTCCTTCCTTTAAAATTTGGACCGAAACAATTAGATGTCTCATTCTCCATCATCTTGATGTTGGATCAAATCTGTGTGATGCTTGGTTACCCATGGCTATGCTCTATTGAAGTCGTCCCGTCAATTGTGCATAAATTCTTAAAGTTTCCCTTTGAAAATGAAATCTTTATTATGCACCATAGTGGATTTAACCTTGTGTCTTCTCGTGGAAACTTTTCATTGTATTTCTTTTCGCCTGAGCCTATTGAGCCTATTAAACCTCGTGAAAGCTTCTTTTTCAAATCCTATCAAAAGTTTAAGGTAAAACACATAGTAGAATTATCCCTTAGAAACATGCCTCAACCCATGATTGAGCCTCCTATCCTTTGTGAAACCATGATAGAACCAAAAGACATTCCAAATAACCAAGACCAACCAAAGACTGATCTTTTTCCTATCTCCTACAAACGACCAAGAGACAACCAAAACAATTATGTCATGCCTCCTAAGATAAGTTTTTTTTATAAAGCTAAAGAGAAAGTGGTTGAAAATCATTCTATGGTTCCTTCTGTTCCTCCCCTTAGGGAAAAAAAGAAACCTATGGTTGATAAACCCGCTCCTACACAAACACAACTTGAAAATCATACCAAAAGAAAACAAAATGCTAGAGTGTAGGCATAGACGACGTGCTATTGCTCGAAGGTTAAACGAAGAGAACAATAAAGAAAATCAACATACAAACTTAACTGAAGCAATACATGATGAGTCTCCCTCTTCACGACAACAAAAATATCCTATATCACAACTAAAACTAAGACTAGCACCTTCTTTGGACATTATCATTCAACCTCCCATTGTGATTAACCTAGATGATGATGATGAGATTGCTAAAATTGATGAAGAGGTGCATAATGAATCGAACTCATTGTTTTCCTCTCCTATGAGCTTAAATGACAATTCTCCTATGAAGAGTGTTGAACTTGGTGCTACCAAAATTTGGCACTTGTTGTTGTCCCTTTGGCTAGTTGTCCACCTTCCGTATACGATGAACAAGATTGGGATGTAGACAACCTACTTTAGGTTGATTCTCATGTGTCTTACTAGTCTTTTCTTTGTTTTATTTTTCATGTTATGTGTGTGATTGCATGTGTGTAATGTGATCTCCCCATACCATGATGTTTGATGTATCTCTCTCTTTGTGGCATTCCTCTATTTGTATCTACATTCTCCTCTATGTAGTGAACATTTTATCTTTTACTTCTCTTGTGTTTTCCTTTTTGGGATAACATAAGGTGTTGAGAAATTTAGGTCTCTTCCATGTTGACCCAAAATATTTTCTTTATCTTTTCTTTGTCTTGTGTTTTCCTTTTGGGGCTAACACAAGGTGTCGAGACATTTAGGGCTCTTCCATGTTGACCCAAAAGATTTATTTATCTTTTCCTTGTCTTATGTTTTCCTTTGGGGGATGATGCAAGGTGTTGAGACATTTAGTTCTCTTCCATGTTGAGCCAAAATATTTTCTTTGTTTTCACTCTCTTTGTGTCATTCTTCCTATTCCATGAGTATTTGGGGAATGATGATGTTTCTAAGCTCTCTAAAAACATTGTAGCAAAGACATACTGATCCCGAATCTGTGGATCCATTATGTGTTATTTTGGGATTTCATTTTGGGGGCAATTCCTTTTCATGACGTAGCTTTATTTGGAAACATATGACTTGGAATAGGGATTTCCAAATAAGCTCTCATGTCCTCTTTATTGTAAGCATTTATCATTTTCTACTTTAAAGTAATTTCTCACAGCATGGTGTTTAGCAATTTCTTTAAAGTGGGGGAATACATTGGCATTATTCTTTTTGCATTTCTCATGTTTCATTGTGTAGTCTTCTTACTTCATGCAATGTGTGTTTCTTGTGGTGATGACATTAGGTGTGATGTACTTCAAGAGGATGATCTCTCTTAGCATATTATATTCCTCTTAGTGGCTTGATGTGACACATTGCATCCCCTAAGTTGTGAATCTTCTATTCTTCGATTGGTCCTTGTTACCTAATTTTCACCCTCAGGCTCAATTAGGGAAGGAAAATTATGTTTAACAAATTCGAGAAGACCAAATGGAGCATTCGGCCTAGGGAAAAAGTCATGAATCTGATGCTAGGTCATAGGGAACTCAGTGAAGAAGCCTACCTTGTTCAGGTTCAGCATGAAAATCTTCTAAGGAGAGAGTCGCCAAGACCCCAGGAATGTCACAACGAGTGGGATTCACCTACAAGTCCCTATCGGCAAGACATCAATCATCGTCCTAGCGACAAAAGGATATTCATTTTGGCAGTTCTTTTCTTCAGAGAGAAGTCTTGGCAAATGCATCGAGTCTCACCGACAAAGCAAAGCAGGATCCCTTCAGCGTATGTGTGCGGGTTTCAGTAGGAGGTCTTATCGATCAGAAGAGGTCTTGCCGAAGTCAGGCGGCATCGGCAAAGCAAGCGAGCTTTGCCAAAGGGTCTCACCGAAGTCACAAGGTCTCCCCGACTCTAAAATCCCTCGGCGTAAGGATTGAGTTCTACAAGATGTCTCGGCGACTCGAGATGTTTTGGCGACAATAACGATAGGCCATTCAATCTTCGATTAGGGAGACTCATGGCGACCACGAGTTTCGGTAAAGGAAGCAGGCTCGGGGTAAGGTCTCACTGACCACGGGATGTCTCCCCGAATGAAGAAAAAGCAAACCCATCACCGAAAGATAAGGAGCTCGGCATAAGGTCTGGCCAATAGGCCAATGTCTCACCGACAACAAAGGGGCCTTGCCAAGAGTTGAAGCCCTCGCAGTGATGTCCTGGCGATCAAGAATGTCTCGCCGAGGGCCAAGGGTCTTGCCTAAGGAAAGTCAAGTCGACAGGAAGTCTGGGTGATAAAGGAAAGTCATGCCAACTGAAAGATCCTCGCCAAAGCAAAGCGCCTTCGGTATCATGTCTTCCCGACCGGTGGGAGTCTCAGCGAATAGAGGAGAGCTCGGGTAGACAAGAGGAGCTCACTATGAAGTCTCAGCGACCACGTAACATCTCACCAACCAGAAAGTATAGACCTCACCGAAAGAGCTTGACATCGGCATAAGGTCTTGCTGATGTAAGGATGTCTGGCTGATAGAGGGAAAGGAGCTCAGTGGTATGACTTCTGGAGACATCGGCAAAGGTCTCCCCAACATCAATTTCATCGATGTAGCACCCAACTATCGGAGTGATGTCTTACATAAATCATGTGGTCTCAACGACAGAGGAGAGATCAATATGACATCTTAGCCTTGCCATGATGTCTTCTCGACTGATGGGAGTCACACTAAAGATCTGCAGCTTGACAGAAATAAAGGACCTCGATGTAATGTCTGGGCGAAGTCAGGATGTTTTGCCGAAGGAAAGCAGTGTCACTAAAGAAAAGAGAGCTCAGCGGGAGGTCTCTTCAACAATGAGAGGTCACACCGACATGCCTGGTGCCTTCAATGTAACACGCGAAGCAAAAGGAAGTCTACAAGAGGTCTTAGCAAATGAAGGAGGTCTCAGCGATAGGATGGAATCGCCCAATAAAGCAGCATCGATATAGCTCAATGGTACTCACTATGACTTCTCCCCGATGCCATTTGACTTGTCGATGTTTTGATGATATCAGCGTGACTCCTAAGTTCGCCAAGACTCTCATCGACTGTCGCATATTGTGCCGATAGTTTTAGAGGGCATAATCACATCGGTGAGACACTTTCAGTGTCTCGTCGAGATGCGATTCTTTTCAGAAGAGTTTTGACCGCCTACAAAGTCTACGTGGAGTAGGCTCAACCAATCAAAGAAAGCCAAAGCAAGCCATGGTAGTGGAACCAAGTGCTAAGAGAAGGTGATTAACAGAAGGAAAAGAAACATGAGCTCAGGAGCATTCAAAGCAGCTCGACTGGGGGGAATTCAAAGACAGACACGATACTAGAAAGTGAATGGGGTGGTTGCAGAAAGATCAAGAAGGTTTCCTCTGAAGGCAGCCTTTCTTCACTGACATAGGCGGCATGGACATGCAGGGTTCAGCATTAAATTCAATCGAAAGATCTATGGAAAAATCTATCCTGAGACTTGATATTTTTTGTAATCCCTAAGGGGCCGACTCGGTTTGATATATAAGGCATTTTTTGCCTTTTTGTAAACAATTCGGATTGTGCATTCAAAAGAGTTAGTGATTTTTATCAATCCTTTCTCGACAAAATATATGTTTTGTAACTCAACTGGAATCTAGAATATAACACAAAGTTTACCTGGGAAGCTACTGTTAATGTTTGTATTACTCTCATTTCTGTATTTTAGACTATGCAAGTTCTTAGCTGTGTTTTTTCTAAAATCTGTATTCATACCTAAGGTTGTGAAATTCATCTTTCCTTCCTAAGATATGCATGTCGAGCGAGCCTGTTAAGAATAGTGCATGAGTTTAAAGGGGTTATGTTAAGTAAGTGAAAATGTTGTCTTTTGCTTTCCAGTGTATGTTCTTCTTGTGTCTGTTTCATGATTTCTTATTAACTCGGTGTATCACCATAGGAATAGTTCAGTTTAGTTTCATTTTGTATGCACTTCTCCCTTTACCTTGCAAAGATCATTAGTCTAGGTGATACCCAAAGGAAGCCAGCCTTCTCCAGAGGTTGACCTCTATCTGCAAGAAACCCACATCTTTAGAGGTCTTCCAATGTTACATTGAGGTGTTGAACATCGGCTTCAACAAGGGTGCAATTTCAGGTGATAACAGTCCTCTCTTGGAGACATTAGGAATGATGTTCTTTAGGTTTTGTCCTTACATGAACTAAGAAAAACTCCTTTGAACGTACCTTACACTATTTTGCATTTACAATAACTATTATATGGCCACCTTGCATAACACACTTTTCTTTCCTATGGAGCCATCCTATTTATTCATGGATGTTAGCATACAAAGTTTTGCTTGCCTCATGAATCATGTTGTTCATATTGTGTGGCACCTTATCAAAGTTATTAGGAGGTATAGCTTTGGTATGGTTAGCATATGGGAGCTGAACTTAGGTCTGACTTTCCCATAGTCACTTGCTTGTCCATTAGTAGAATTTGGCAAATAAATAACTATGTGACTAAAAATTTTAGTCACAACAACTAAATATGACTAAATTCTACTCATTTTTTGCAACACAACTATAAATGACTAAATAAATGACTAATTTGATCATCATAAGTGACTAATTTGATCATCGGGTAAAAAATATAGCTAAATAATTAGTCACACAAATAAAAATGACTAAATAATTAGTCACACATAAAAATTAGACACTATGATATTAAAGTGGATAATTAAAATAATATTTTGAATTGAAGGAGTGGGTTGTATTATAATATTTAATATAATAATATATTATAATATAATATGATATTATATAATATAATATATATAATATATATTATATATTATATAGTATTATATTTATATTATAATGTATTTAATATTATATAATAATATAATATATAATATCATAATATTATATAATCATAATATTATATAATATCATAATATTATATAATATCATAATATTATATAATATCATAATATTATATAATATCATAATATTATATAATATTATAATATTATAATATTTATAATATAGTATTATAATATTATAATATAATATAGTATTATATTATATTATAGTATAATATTATATTTATATTATAATATTATATTATTATATAATAATATATTATTATATAATATTATATTATAATATATTTAATAATATTTTTTGTGCAAAAGTGGGAGATTATGTATTGTAATTTATTTATTTTGAATTCCATTTTAAAATCTAAATTAAGGTGAGAAAATTAGGGTGGGAAAATTTTCATTTTAATAAACATACTCAAACCCTCGTCAAAACCTTATTTTCAGGCTACAACTCGCCAAAACGAAGAAGTGGAAGGTGAATACTAGTGATGAAGATTTTGTCACAAAGGAAGAGTTTGGAGGAGATGAAACCAATAGTGTCAGCGAAAATAGCAAAAAACAGTAGAATCTAAAACAGGTAAAAACCTAAATGTGCTCATTATGTTCTCTAATTTATTCATTTGTATGTGCATTTGTATTTTCATTCCATTAGCTATGACTTCCACAATGGGGAGGATTCATTGCGCCTCTCTGCTTTCAATATACTTCCTATTGATTTTACTAGTCTTCAATTTTTTTGTCTCACAGTAAACATTGCTACCAATTGGCTTGTTTCACAGTCATGTCCATGAGACTGTCTCAAGAAAGAGAGGGGGACAAAGAGAAATTCCTCTAGGTAGGTTCAATGACAATCATGTGGATGGACGGATAGCCGATTGGTCCCACCTGTTAGGCTATCTTCCCCTTGATAGAAATCACTCGAACCTGCTCGTTCATCCATTCTCCATGATGCCCTATAGTTTTTTATGGGCAGTGCAGAGAGCTTGAAAAACCCCCTTTCTATACATTAAAGGTGATCCTCATCATTTTTTCTTTGGGATCTTAAGGTTTTGGAAATGACGATGGATAGATCCTAAAGTACCTATCCAAAGTGAGACCGATTGGCGTTGCATTCGATTGATTGAAGTGATAATAGCAGAGAGAATTGGGACTGGAGGTAGTTGTACCAAATCCCCAACATTATGGACCTTATTTCAAGCTCCTAAGGTCTATAGGGAAATAATCTACTCCCAACCAGTGTTGTTGCCTCTTGTGGAATCACCGAGATGGAGTGGCTAACGTATCTCTGTGGAGGAAGATTGACTTTATTCCTTTGATAGGGACCCCTATTTGCTTTGCAAGATGTTAATGATGAGGCGGCTAATGGTACTTGCCTCAACCTCACAATTTAGGGATCTCAAGGATTTGTTGCAAATGGTAAAAACATACTATGAATTGTTTCAGTGGTTCGTGTTTCTTCTTTGTTTTTTTTATTTTCACAAGATTTCCTGGTTCCTTCTTTAATTTGTTACTCAAATCTCACAAGAAATTTATTTGCAAAAATTTTCACATAGTTCTGTGAGTATTCAGAAGTGAGGTTGCAGCAGACCAAAACCTCATTCTTTTATCTCTCGTAAATAATTTTACTACAGGTGATAGCATTGGGCATTTAAGGCCAGTGCTTTCTTTCTTTGTAGGAGTGTTGCTTTGTGGATTGAGCTTTCCTTTGCCAATGTTAGAAACTGCCTTTGTAAATTTATTCTTGGCATGTTTTCTTGTCATAGGATAGCAATATTTTGCTCACATTGAACAATTTTATTATTGGAGTATAAAATGGGAAAAGTTAGAAAAGGAATTTGATCATTTAATCAACCATCCAATCAATCATCTTAAAATGATGTAATATGTTTATTTTTTGATTGTGGACAATTACAAAGCAAAGAGAACATGGAAAACCAATGCCTTACTAGATGCATTTACAACCCACCCCATGTGCATACTCCGAAAGATTTTGTATTCAAAACTCTATATATATAGAGTTCTTTGTAACATATATTATATACAGTGAATTATTTTCCAATACTGTTTCAATCCTTTGAGCAAATTTGTTGAAGTTTTATGATTTTTTCAATTTAATTTTTTCAGTATAACATAAGAGCTTTAAAGTTTTATATCTTTCAATCACAATGGAATTTTCTCTTGGCTTGTAATTTCATAGACTAGTTATTGTTACAACATTCTCTAAACATAAGAGTTTACATACACATCTGAAAGTATTAGTTCATAAATGACTGAATAAATGACTTCTATGACTAAATAAATGACTAAACCATGACTAATTAAATGACTATAATGACTAAATAAATGAATACCATGACTAAATAAATAACTAGCATGACTAAATAAAATGACTAGCATGACTAAATAAATGACTACAATGAATAAATAAATGACTACCATGACTAAATAAATGACTATCATGATTAAATAAATGACTTGTTAACAACAATATTTTTTTAAATTAAAGGCTATAAGCTGACTAATTATATTTATATAATAATATAAAAGGTTACAATAACATTGTTCACGACTGAAAATATACTTTCAATTCCATTATATATGCAGTAGACACAAAATTTCACCTTGTCAAGACTCACTGGTGTGATAAGGAAAACCTATAAAATGTCAGCTTGTTTGATATAAAAAAATATCTAGCATGCTGACTATATGCTTCTATTTAATACCATATATGCAGGATAATTTTTTTTCAGGTATTTCCTACAGAAAAACTTTCCACCTTTTCTCCTTTGTGCATATTTTGATGTGCTGGTGGAGTTGATTGAGAATTAGCTATAATGTTCATGTCAGGGATTTGTGGGAGTGGCATGATCTGTTGTGCATTCAAATTACTTTGCTCAGCTTGTGACTCTGTAGATTCCACCACGCCCTTCTATTTTGCAATTTGTTTCCTGGCACTATTTGCTTGGTGACGATGATGTGTTAGGAGAAATGACAAAGCATGATATTTTTCTTTGAAGCTTCTCTCCATATCGTCCCCCACTTCAAAATGATGGCGAGAAAATGCTCTGTACAAGTGGCTAGATGAATCATACTCCAATGATGTTTTCATTGCAATGTATATATTTCTGTAGCAAACCTTGTGAGTAAGTAGTGCCTGGGAAATATCCCACCCACATATGCTTCACCTTTCCAAAAATTATATTTTTGAATGAGCTCTTAAGTGGAGCATTATCCTACAAGAACACTTCCTGGATGACTGCATTTGCAAGTTTTACCATATCTTGATAGTTTGGATTTAAATCTATCACATTTGAAACAAATATTGACACCAGATCTGAAGGAAATATCAATATTTGAGTTGAAGGATGTAAGATGTCATCTCCTATCGAAGTTTTCAAACACTTATACACATGTAAGCAATCAGTTTTGAAAATATGTGACAAATTTTCTCTTTCCAATCCTTTGGAGAATGACAACTGCCATTCTTGTATGGTAAATGGAGCTTTGTGATTTCTTGGCATAAACTTCATGATCTGTTATGCAGATAAAGTTGAAGTGAATGCAATTAAAGCTGGAGGTGAGTGCAAAAAAACTTTCAAGAAAGAAAAATGCCCCATGTTCAACACACAACCCAAAAAATGAATTGAATAACAACACTACTTAGAAGACTCCCTCAAACACATTCCCATCAGGATGAAGCTACAACACTAGGATGCTTGAAAGAGTGCAAAAACTTGGAAACAAAATACCCTCAAGCTGAAACTTAATAATGAGGAATCTTAACAGAGTGTACATGCAAGCAAAAATACTGAACCCTCAACACTGAAACTTCTAACAATAACACGTTATTAAAACTTGCAATACTGGGAACATTTAGAAAGAACATTGTGAACAAGAAAAACCATAATATTCTCCTTTAAAACAGAAATCATACCCACCAAAAAGACCACCAAAATGTAGAAGACACCCAATTCTCTGTTTTAATTGTCCATGCATCACCTGTGAATAGAGGCCAAGCAGTAAACCATTATGAGCTTTATTTTAATTCCATTTGAGCCTATCATTTTACAACCACCTTTGTAGAATACAAATAGCTTACAAGGTCATGCGCTTTAATAGATATGGAACTCAATTTTTTTACAAAAACACAGAAACAAATTGAATTCCGCCACATGCAAGAGCGTCCTAACCCACACTTGAATTTTCTTGATTTCATGATGTAAAAGCCATGGTTGTATCCAATATATGGAATCCACATGTGTTCGTGTGAAGTATCCATCCTCCTTGTTTCCATAGATTTAACGAATGTCGTTCTGGTCTTCTGTTTTGCAAGTTATACTTGTATTGTACTGAATAAGCTTGATTTAGATACAAAATCAAGATTTCACACAAATTTGATGCATGACAAGGGATAAATGACTAGACAAATAGCAATGACTTGGTTGTTGTACAATGAAAATGATGAGCTATTTTAGAAAACACGTGTAGAAAACCAAAACCATCTGACGCTGCCCCTATTAATTTTAGAATTCTCCCTGTATGTTGCTATCTTTAGCATGTTGCTAAAACCTTATACCATTTAAAAGTACACAATAACTAATTTCCTTTGAGATAAGAAGATTGTATCACTTTAAAAACTTCCTTTTGCTAAGGTTTTTCTAGATATAGATAAAATTCTCTAACATACATGTTTAACATTATCTCCAAACTTCCTTGCTAGTAGCTAATAATCTCCCTTTCAATAGCATTGTTCAATTCATGTGCTATATCTTGCATATTACTCCCATAGAGATCTGCTCATTTTGAATTTTTTCACACCCAACTTTTGCAAATTTATCTGCCACCAGGTTACCCTCCCTATACGTATGTTTTATCTTCATATAGACCTGAACTTTCCCAACAACTTCCATACCTGTTGCATCACATATCTGATTTTCCAACAAAATATTTTTTTCCTTACATGCATTTACAATAATTAACGAATCACCTTCAATTTCCAAATCTTTAAGTTTCAAAACATATGCTAGTTGCAAGCCATGAAGTAAAGCTTTTGCTTCTACAACATTATTTGTTCCTTTCAGGAGTTTTGTTAATTTTGTTGAGACTAGGAATCCTTTGTGATCTCTTATTACAATCCTCGCCCTTGACAAACCTGGGTTCCCACGTGAAGCACCATCAAAGTTTAACTTGAAATACCCTTCCACAAGTGGAACCCAATAAATTTTGCTTCTATCTAATTTGTGGCTTGGATTTTGAAGTAAACTTCCTTTGAATGGAAGAATAATCTTATTTCACTTCTGCATCACCTTTGAGTCCCAATCTGTGAACAATGATCCAACATGTTTGGTCTTTAGAACATACGCATTTGATATCTCTATTATTGAAGACTCCAATTTCTCCAATACTTGATCAACCTTCATTCTTTCATTCCTACAAATCCTTTTTTTTTGTTCCCAGCAAATGGTCCACAAAACTACAGAAGGAATCACTCTCCATATGCAAGCAAACAATGCAGATTTATACAATACTGACCAACTTGAGAATAAATCCCACAATTTTTTTGGTAATGGAGCATACCAACTTAATTGGTCTTTAATAAATGACCAACAATGAGATGCAAAAGGACAATGTATAAAAAGGTGATATAATTAGTTAGCAACAATTAATGACTAAATTAATGACTAAATATACTATCAAATTGATCAATCAAAACAACCAATAAATGACTAAAATTGGTTTAGTCATAAATTTGGTCGCATTATAAATGACTAGCAATAAACTACTAATGGTCATTTGACCAAGCTAATGGTCACGTGACCAATTTTTAGTAGTTTTTTTAATCATTTATTGCTATTTTTCTACTAGTGGTTTGTGTGAGTGCATACCGACCGCATGTGTATGTATCTCTAGGGGCTCACCTATTGGACTACTTGAGGTTTCAGTATCCCTTGTGAGTGTGTGTTTGGTTTACATAGTGGACATCACATTCCACTTGTAAATTTTTTTGGATAAACAACTTAGATCTGATCCACATCGCATTAGACAAATGGTTGAGGCTTGATCCACCCTCTATTTTCTTTTTCGTTAGATTCTTTGTCTTTGGCAGTGTATGCTTGTATCTTGTTGTTGCTTCATACATCATTCACATGCGTACATTCTTTTGTGCCTATGATGGTTTTCCATAGGATCTTGATCATGGGGGCTTACACAACTCTCTTGATCGTTGTTATCCTATCTCACTAGCATTGGTACATTTGAACCCCTTTTGATGTGAGTTGTCTACTTTTGTGTGAGTTTGAAGCAAGTTCCTCCTCTCACTAAAGTGGGGGCTAAATGTATTGTAGAAAAATGTATCCCTTTACATTTTCACACTTCTTTGGGCCCTCCCTGTTAAAATTTGGCTTCTTTATGCCTTATTTGGTCTTATTTTTCCTCCACAAGCCTTATTTAATGCATTTCTCTGGGGATAATCATAAAATTCATTAAATAAACAATCATAATTAATGTTTTTGGGTTATGTGTTCCAAATTTGGTGATCTAGGACTTATATGCCACCTTGGGCATATGGGTCCCACCTAGGTTTCAAGGCTTGATCCTGAATATTGCATTGAACTTAACATTTCTTGAAATTTGTGTCCCAAGTTTAAGCTACTGGGACTCATACACCCCGACTAGCATATGAGTCCCACTTTAGCTTGGACCTATTTTGAATTCAATTCTTGGTGAGATTTTATTCTCCTAGATTTGATGTTGGCTTGTAGTATTGTAATTTCAAGAAATTTGGCATAAATAACTATAAATACAAGGTTATTTCACATAATTTCTCCTAGCAAGTTAATAAGCAATCAAGAGTACTTTCACAAGAGCATTCAAGAGTTGATTATCAAACATTTTTAAGCATCAATTCAAGATCCATGCATCATGTCAAAGTCTCCATGCATCATGTGTGTTATTGAGCTAATATTTGTGATGTAGGTTTCCATGATTCAAGCAAGCATTCAAAGACATTATCTCATATCAAGATCAAGAGTCAAGATCCACATCCATTAGAGCCATTTCACACAAGATTGCAACCTTTGTTACAAGGGTTTGGTGAGTTGCAACATTGCATTTGTTCGTTCATCATTCCTTCATTTCTATTTCATTCTATTTTAAGGTTCAATTACCCAAACGAGGTTTGACCAAGGAAAACCCCTATTCCCTAACACAACAACATTTTTCCCTCTTCATGTATGATTGCTGATCTAGGTGATTTGGAGATTGAATATCCTTTGAAGACAAAATTTGTCAAGAAGTTATCTTCATAGGAACTCACCTATAGATCAAAATTCATTTTTTTTTGAATTTGAAGAGAGGACAAGACAAAAGCTACAAAAGATCACTCGAGGCTACATAAGTTTCAGTCAAACCCTAATACTGGGACTAAATCACCACCTTGGGCTTATGAGTCCTAGTATACACCTTTTCAATAGTTTTCTGTAGATCCTGGTTTGTTAGTAGTAGATTTCAAATTCAGCCTAGAAACCCTAACTGGTACTAAATCTCCTAGCCTAGTGTATCATTCCTAGTGAGAATCAAAAGTCAGATTTTTAGGGTTGCAGACCTATTTTTTGATCTATCCAGTCTTCTGAGTGCTTCTCTATTAATTCTCAGTTTATTAGTCTGATTTTAAGTTCCATTTTCTAGGTAACATAGCTAAATTTGCATATTACTTTCATTTCTTTCTTTCTAAGCATTTGCTTAGTTGTGAACCCCTTTTTAATCACACCTAAGGAAACCCCTCTTGTGTCCTAGTACTTCCCTCAATTGAATCATTGGGTGGATGTCTCTAGGGTTTCCTTTAATGAACTAAGAGTGAAATAGGTACCCCCTAGTTCAATCTCCTAAAAGGTGGAACCCTATTTCCTACGGTTCAGGTATCAAGATCAAATGTAGGATTTTTAGCACTAGTATATGATGTCTTTCCTACATATTTTAATGGGCATGCTAGGAATTTTTTAAATCTCCCAGAGTTTTAGTCCATGAATAATTTCCTAAGTTTTAATCCCAAAGGCTTAAACCTTAGGGTTTTAGCCTTACCCTGTCACTTTATGTTCTAATTCAAAAGTGACTTCCTTAACCCGTTCCCAGTTACTTAAGTTTCCCTTTGAAGCCTTCATGCTCATTGTTATACTGGTCCATCTCCCTAGAAACTTAAGTTTCCCTTTGAAGCCTTCATGCTCATTGTTATACTGGTCCATCTATGCTCGTGCTTTAAAGAAATTTTAAGCTCCCTTTGACATGCGCTTGATTGATGGTCCCCATCTTAGTCCGCACTGGTGCTAGGTGTTGCATTTTCATTGTGTCGCATATCTTCTTCACATCATGTGTTCTCATTTTCTAAAGAGCTTTAAAGTTGCAATGGTAGGAAATAGTGATAAGTGTATCATTGAATATTATTTTATGGCCTATTGTGCGCTAAGTCGGAAGACTTCTTCACATTGCATGTTTTCATTAAATTAAAAGGTTAAAGATGCGATGGTGCAGAATAATGACACATGTCCCTGACATGTGGGCCCGACATATTTCCTAGTCTGTTTAAAGTTCTCGTGTGTTGAGTTAGCTCCATGCGATAGCATTTCACAAGCTCTTTGTTCAAAGAATTTCCTAATAAAAAATGTGATGGTGCATAATGGCGACACCTATTCTCATTAGTCCTACTTGGTGCCAATTGTCTATTTTTGCTCGAGGGCTATGCAGTCAAAGTGGTCCCTTGCTAAATGAGGTGTAAAACTCTTCTTACGTGTTTTATTCTCATTGGCCAAAATTCTCAACATGTTGCAGATTTAGTAATGAAGATTTTTGAATAAAGAAAAAAGTAGCAACCACCGTTGATCTCACCCATGTCATCCAAAGATTGACAGCTCATATTTAAAGTTGCAGAACGGTTAGTTGAGCACTCTGTTCACATTGTCAAAATTTCATCAATTCTCTCCATCATAAGAATTCATTTGAGTTTGCAAGCATGTCGAGAGCCATCCAGTGTGAAGAATTTGTAGAATTTTGAGTTCTCCAACATTTTTAGAAGTGAATTAGAGTTTCCTAGAATAAGTCAAGTAAGTTCTTAATTTTTTTCCTGATTAGCCATTTTTTTCAAATCTGTTTACTCTTTTGTCGTTAAGGTTTCATTTCGCATAAAACACCCTTAGAATTGTCAAATTTTTAAGGAAGAAGGGGAAATCTTTGCATATTTTGAAACCCTAGTTGTGGTTAGAACCCTAAAATGAGCCAAACCAGTTCACAACCCATAAAGGAGAATATGTTACTAGATGAGGACCTTATAATGTAATTATTTGGCTCATCAAGAAAGGCCAGACATGCCCAAGGTGCTAGAATCCTATCAAACCATTTAATTGACCAGTGCAAGGAATGTAGTGATGTGACAATTCTAGTGAATGGGTGGTCATTGTTTGAACATTAGTACAAAAGGTGATCTTCAAAGAGTCCCATTTCATATGTATGAGATATTGACCTTAGAAAGCTAATAATCCCAAACATCTTCATAAATGTTAACTTCATTAGGGTATTGGTTGACAAATATGATGCAAACACTAGGGTCATTTCAGCAATGAATGGTGGTGAGCTAGTTAGGATTGATAAGATGTACATTATAGAGGCATTTGGCCTAAATTCAATAGCCAACAATGCTATCAGTTTCAATGTCCTAACAAAGGAATATCATAATGAAAGAGGTAGCTATAAGGTAAATTGGTTGCCCAAGAACAAAATTATAGGAGAATATAGAATAGCTATAAGGTTTACTCATGAGGAATGGGAGCCTTTAAATGAAGACATCTTTGAAGACTATTTTGTAAAAACTTATGCCATTTTCCAATTCCTAGTGAAAGATATGTCAAGAATCAAATTCTAGTGCCTATAATGATGATGACTTTTGATATTCAAAATATAGACCTCAACAGGGAATTTGATTTTGCCTCATTTATTGTAGAGGGAATACATATGCAATTGACCAGTAGTAGTGAAGACTGATAACAAGGTCGTGCATTTTAGATGGTACTCATTGTTATGCCATATGTATTTATATGGTGGAAGCAATGTATGGGATAAAAATCTTCAAAATAGGCAACATGATGACAAGAATGTCCCATTGCTAGTGATATGTTAGACATACATTTGAGACATGCACTTTCAGAACTTTAACTATCTAGGGTTACACACAGATAGAATCCCAAATGAGGTTTTTTATTTCTTGAGGCCAAAAGAGAGGGTTCTTCGTCTTAATATTTAGCATAACTTGAGAAATTGGTACCTCCATTTAAATTCTACTATGATTAGAATCTATGGATCTCTAGTAAGACCACACATTTTTCCTAGGTTTATACCAAAGAGGCTTACATACATGGAGATAATTTGGCAGTTAAATGAGACTGATAAAATTCATTTAAGAATCTATAAGAGAGGTTCCTTTTTCCTTAGCCTATCTTGTATTTTTAGATTTTTTTCTAAAAAACAAAGAAGGGTTGGAACTTCTCTATCCAATTCTACAATCATATAGAATGAGATTTTACCTTAAAATGGATTATGACCCAAATGGATTCATAAACCAAATTAGATTCAATGCTAAGAGATCCAATTTCTATCATAAGGAGCTATTTGAAGAGGATGTAATCTGAAATTGCCTCACTAATAATGAAGTGAAGATAAAAAACAAGATGGGTTCCAACCTGGAAGGGGGAGGAACAAAGGAAAAGGAAGACCCTAATTATCCAAGAGCATTTCATGAAATTAAATATCCTATTGCTAGGATCAATATTATGTTGGATAATGTAGAATCTATAGCATGTATAATCCTCTAGTGGTGTCAGGGGAGAGATCATAAGAAATACCTCAACATGGAAGAACACTCGTGGGAATCAAACAAGTAAAAGAGACACTAACATAATCATCTGCACCTCCTATGAAGCAACAAAAGAAGAAGAGGAGGGTGATGCAACCATCTCTAGTAGCCTACTCCATGGATGTGGAAGAAATTGAAGAAACTACAGAGAATGTGATTAGGGAAGAGGAAGTGAATCAAATTATTCTCTCTCCCCAAATAGTCTAGATCTTGGACATTCCTCAAGATAGACTAGTAGTTAGTCTAAGAAGTAATGAGAAAGAAGCTAATGATATAAGAGCTTTGGCTTGTATACAATTCATCTTTGATGATGAATATGTAAAGTCTAAAGAATTTAAAGATTTTGTTTTAAGGTTGAAAAGAGAAGAATTTCATGATAGATTAAATAAAGCTAAGGGAGAGGCAATCCCCTTAAAGATAGAGTGGATAAATAAAGAGGTCTTGAAGGAAATTGATTTCAAAATTAGTAGTATAACCCTTGAAGATGCAAGGAAAATGGTGTAGGAGGCTGGCCTACTTTTATTGCCTGATTGGGATATAGCATCTACAATTGCCTTAGACACAATAAGAAGGTAGGATGAAGAGGTCTTTATTACTGATGAACATGCAAAACAAGCATACTTTGGATATATGGTTCTAATACCAAATATAAAACATTGGCTATTTGGGCTATGGCCCCATCAACAAATAAGCCACATGTGGAAAGGAATTTTGGGGAGTTGATTTGAAATTTAATTATGAAAATATTATCAAACACTTCAACTCCCCAAGTAGCTTCTTTAGCTATAAATGTTGCAATGTTTAGTGAGGCTACTACAAGAAAGGTTCATGACAATTTTGACAAGTTGCATGCAAATAATTTAAGGCTTATGATGGAATAAAACAAAGTGGTACAATTTTTACTATTATCATAAAATTTTCCTGCTCCAATTGTCACCACACCATCAAGCTCTGTTGATGTGTCAATGTGGGGCAAGGATTCCTTGTCCCTAAAAATAAAGGAGTTAGAAGAGTAGGTGAATGAAGAAAATGAGGATAAGAATAAAAGGATCATTGACTTAGTGGATGAACTAATTGGAATAGATAGGTTATCAAAAGTTATTGAGAAGTTGGAAGACACGTGGGAGGGGTTTAATAATTTGAGGGAAGCCTATGTGCAATATTTGCAACATTAGGAAAAATTGAAAGATTCTCTAGGAAAATGGACTCCCAAGATAACATTGATGCAACAAGCTTATAAGGCTTCCTGATTTGACCCCAATATTCCAGAAGGTCTTGTAATAACTTATTAGATGATTGGCTTATTGGGAAAAGTTGCATCATATCAAACCAAACTGGAGCAAAAACTCAAGAGAAAAATCAAGTTTTTGGAGAGCATAGGGAAGAAGATTATGCCAAATATTTTGCATCATAATTTTGTATCAAAGCAACAAACAGATATTTAGGATTTTTTTTTTATGAATTTATCAACAACTTGGTCAGATGTAGGATAATATTGAAATTCCACTTGTCCATCTTGAACAAAATATTGAATAAAACAATGTTGGATCTCTACGTGTTTCAATCTAGCATGAAAAATAAGATTTTTGGTCATGGCTATGATGCTACCATTATCATATTAAATAATAGTTAGATGTTATTGAACCAAATTTATATCCTCCTATATCCTTGAAATTGACATGGCTAGACAACTTGCTATTGCAACTATAATATATTTCACTTTGATAGAAGAGAGCCACAATTTCCTACTTTTTACTAATCCAAAGTACAATTGAAAAATCAAGTGAGAAAACATTAGCAAATGTGGATTTTATGTCATCCACTGAACTAACCAAATCAAAATCTATGTAACCAACCTATTCACATTTTTAGTGAAGAATAATGAATACCAAAATTTTATGTACTACTCACATAACTTAAGATTATTTTTGTAGCACGCCAATGAGATTCATGTGAATCCTACATGAATTGAAAGATAAGGCTCATAGCATATGTATGTAACATCAAGTCTAATGGTAGTAAGGTACATGAGACTCCTAATTGAAATTTTATACAAAATATCATCCACTTTGGAACTTGCATATTCTTTGGTTAATTTCTCACCAAGTGTTATATGAGAAACAACAATTGTGTATGTATCATTCTAAAAAAATTCAATAAATCAGCTACATACTTGGTTTGAGAAAAGAAAAACTTTTGATTGTTGTTGAAATTGCACACCAAGAGAGAAATACATGAGTCTGATATTTGACATTTCAAATTCATTTTTCATTTCTTCCTAAAATTTCTCGATGAGAGTTTTTTTGTTATCTATATAAATAAGATCATAAACATAAAGGAAAAAAATTAGAATATCATTACCAATATGCTGGACATACAAGTTTGGCTCTAACCATGACTTCTTTTGAATCCCTTCTTTAAGAAATAACTATCAATTCTTCCATGTACTAGGCACAAGGAGCTCGCTTCAACCCATAGAGAGCTTTCTTCAACTTGCAAACCAAATTTTCTTTGCCTAAAATATTATAGACAATAGGTTGTTCCACATAGAATTCCTCATCTATATAGCCATTAAGGAAGGCTAATTTTATATGGACATATTATATACTATCAACTTTTATTGTGCAACAATAGCCAATACAATATTGACTGTATCAAGTCTAACAAATAGAGCAAAGAGTTTTTGAATAATCTAATTTAGGTGGTTTTACAAATCCCTTGGAAACTAATATTTCTTTGTTTCATTTCATAGAACCAAAAACATGATATTTCACCTTGTAAGTCCATTTGACACCAATTTCTTATTTATCTTTTGGAAGTTGCACTAATTCCCATGTATTATTTTTATCAATTGCATCCATCTCATCATGCATAGCATTGATCCATGTACTATTTATTTCATTGCTTAGATCCATATATAGAGGGTTCAACTTGAATTATAATAAGCAAAGAAAAATTGACAACTAAATTCATATTTTAATACTCCTCTGATAAATTTAATTTAAACTTTGTACCTTTCTTGAAGAGATTAGATTGGATGTTTGAATTCAACAATCATTTGAATTTGTGCTATCCAAAGAAATTATTGAACTTGAGCTTGGAGGACTTGAACTTGAGCTACTATTGGACCTTGAGCTTGTAGGGAGAAAAGGACCACTATCGTATTCTATGCCCACGATTATTTGTATGTTTTTTGTACACCATTTTTCCACTACCACACTCCCCCTTCATAGAAAATGAAATCCTAACTAACAAATCCATTGCTTTGTGTTAGGATTATAGAATATTTATCCTTTCATTTCATTATAATTTCCCATGAAGATATAAAGTTTTTATTTTACATCCAACTTCTTCCACTTCTAAACTAGAATGTGAACATATGCTAGACAACCAAATAAATGAAAATGAGCCACTAAAGGCTTATGATCAGTCGACATTTTCTTAGGATTAATGTTCTAAATTGATTTTATGGGCCTTTGATTTAGAATGTATACTATTTTTGCCACTACTTCTCCCCAATAAAATTTTGGAAGAGTTTTTATCATAACATAATTTGTGCCATTTCCATAATGGTATGATTATTTCTTTTTACAATACCATTTTTCTAGGGAGGATAAATTTTAGTAAGATGTCTCTTGATGCCATTAATGTTATAAAAATTAGAAAACAGGTGATCCCACAATAGTGGTTTACAATTTTTGGCCATACTGGACACTCATTTTTTTTAACTAAATCTTCACATTTGGGCACCTATAGCGGCTAAACCGTGAGGAATTTGAAGATGATACAAACTAAATTCTTGTCACATTTTGTCTGTAGATTCTAAAAATATTTTTTTCAAAATTTTTGGAATCATATTGCACTTCTTTTTCCATCTCCCACGAAAATTGGTTTTTTTCAAAAAACAACATTGTTAAAAAGTGACGCACACTGTATAACGCATAACTTTTTTTCCTTGAAAGATAAAATTCCAATTCTTTCAAATTTAGATTTGTAACTCTGATATCTAGTGCTTCCACTTGGTTATATAGTTTTTTATTGAATATTTTTTCTTTAATCAATTTTCAAAGTCAAATAAATTACAATTCAAGTAACCGTACCGTATAACACATAACTTTTGTTGTATGTATCGAAATTCTTTATTTATTTTTTTGGTTGGATCAAGGACTCCAATTTTTGGTGCACTCATATTTTTTTATTTTTTTTTTATAATCTTCTATTTTTCCACATGTGTAGAATAGAGAGTTTTGTTTTCGGTGAAAAACCTATATTTAATAAAACTTAAAAAACAAATAGATAATATAATCAAAACATATTAAAATTATATTCGTTGGATAGCTCATTTTGAGGGGAACCTGATACTAGTTGGGTTTTGAGATCTCCTCCATTTTCATTCTCAAATCGAGCTTCAAAGTGCAAAATTCTCAGCAATTTTGGTGCCTCAGGGGATGAAGGTGAAAATAAGTGGGTTCGATCAAACAAGTGTTCGATCGAACAAAAAAAAAAGTTTGATCAAATAAGGGTTCAACTGAACCCATTCAACATAGAATAAAAAAATAGATTTAAGTTGGGTTCGGTCAAACATTCTAAAGATGTTCGGTTGAACCCCCTTTATTGAAAATTAATTTTTAATATTAATATAAATATAAATTATATTCTTTTTAAATTATGACTTGAG
>VDFB02270651.1:472492425-472506467 GCA_007258455.2 Sequoia sempervirens
TTAACAAACATATGCATTTTGAACTCTACAAAATTTGGATTTCACATACCTGGTGGTCGATATGTAAGTCAGGTTGATGAAGTTTGGAGAGACGAAGTTGAGTTTGCGTTTGCCGGAGAGATGAAGTCAGTTTGCTCGCCATTTGCAAATCACGATCTCAGTTCGGCGCATGCACCAGGGAAAGCAACTAGTAAAAAGAAAGTGAAAATGACAGTCGAAAATGACAATGTTTTTGTTTTTTTCTTATTTAAGGGGGTTTAGTCGAACCCATGTTCGACTAAACCCATTTAAATAAGATTATTTTTTTTAGGGTTTTTGGGTTTGGTCAAACCTATGATGAGGTTCGGTCGAACCATTGAGTTCGACCGAACCCATTGAGTTTTGGGGAAAGTAAAAAAATGAAATTTCCTTCCTCATATAATTTGTAAACCACTATTCTGAAGCCACCCAAACATTTTTAATGTAAATCCCCCCTCTATCTGATATGAGTATTTTGGGATAATACACACTTTTCTTTTCAACCACAACCTTAAAATTATTGAAGCATTCAAAAGCCTAAAATTCTACTTAAGAAAGTAAATCCATGTGTGGCAATAGAAATCATCAATGAAATAAAAAAATAAAGATCATTATCAAAATATTCCTTTTGCATATGACCATAAATGTCAACATGCATAAGTTGTAGAGAAGATTTTTCCCTATATGATTTGTTCACTAGAAAACTATTTTGATGTTGCCTTCCAAGTGCACAACCTAAATAAACTTCTTCATTTCCTAAATTGTAGGAGTTCCTCTCACCATATTCTTCTTGTGAAGAAAACTTAATCCTTGAAAATTCAAATGGCCACAGTATTGGTGTCATAACCATAAATCATTTGTGGTTGTTTTTTAAGGGCATGCATTTTAGTGGAAACCAATGTGAGAAAAAATAATCTATTATAAATGTCATATAAATCTTTTCTAGACAAGATGATAATTAGCTGATTTATCAATTATTTTAAAGTAGTTATCTTCAAACATAACCTAATATTTTTTTTCTGCAAGCTTCCCAATACTTAAATGATTATGCTATAATTTTCGCACATGCAAGGTATCATGAATATAAGTAGTTTCTCCTTTGTTATTTTTCAATGCATGTGTACATTTTTCATTGCATCAACCTCTTTATCATCACCAAAAATAACATTTTCACATAATCATCTAACTTGACAAAGAGATCAATTTTACCTATCATATGATTTGAGTAGCCACTCTCTAGGAGCCACATGCCCTTTGATTTTATTTTTCCAAATTTCATGTGAAGAATGTGGAGATATTTTCATCTTCAAAAGACTCTTTAGTATAATTGGATCTTGAACTATTTATGTTATATTTATTCTTTCTATATTTATAGTCACAATGTCCATATCATTCACAAGAGCTTCTTCCTTCTACATTTATATTTATGTTAGACTTCTTCTTTCTACATTGGATATTTCTACAATCCACAAAGCTTCTTCCTCTTCCTTTATTATTTCCATTTCCCCTTCACCTTCCTCTTCCTCTACCATGATATCTACTAGCAAAAGGATCCCCTGGAGATTTATTTGATTGAGGATTGAGATTTGTAAATTTTTCTTTAAAATTCTCATAGTAGACTAGAAATATTTCTCTAGGCTCTCTATAGAATGTTGCATACACTTTGCATGAGATTGTAAAAACATATCAAATTTTCTACTTTAAATGTGGTTAGATCTTTGCTTTCTTCAATGGCTATCACCACTTAATCAAATTTAGGAAGAAGAAATATCATAATTATTTCTACAATTTTCTATTCTATTACAACTTCCCCTTGATTCCTAAGTTAGTTCATAATTCCTTGAGCCCTTGTAATAAATTATTGAATGGACTCATCTTCTTTTATCTTTAAAATTTCAAAATATCTTTAAAAGGTTTGAACTCTTACCAATCTAACTTTTTTAGATCCTTGAAATGCAACTTGTAAAGCCTCTCATGAATCCTTTAATTTTTTCATGCCATCAATATGGGGAAAAATTAAAATATCCAATGCTGCAAATTATATGGTGAATAGAGCTCAGTTGTCCTTCTTTATATGTTCTTTTAATTGAGTTCATTGATTTGTTGTCAAGGCATTCAAAGCATTATGATCTATGCATTTTGTGTATCTCACTTCTATTAATTCCCAAATATGTTGGCGTAACAGTAGGATCTTCATTATAATACTCTAATATGCATAGTTGTCTCTTATAAACAACATAAGATATAATGAAAAGTTGTTTCCACTTACCATTTTGATATTAATTTGAAGAGAACTATTATCTTGTACATACTACCTACACAATAAAACTTCTAAAAACCTACTTTGATATCAATTGAAAGATATAAATTTAAAGCTCTAACACTATACTAAGGAATTCTAAAGTTCTCTTATATAAATGAAAAATATTTATTTATTATTTTTATTGAATTTAATTACCATGTATACTAGTTGTAAGAGAATTTTAGTAATTTTGTATTTGTCAATGGCAATGTAGTAATTTTTTAATCTTTCTTCAATTGTTTCAATTATATCCATGGCTAACTCCTTGAACATATCTCTTATATAATCCTCTTTCATATTTCTTTGTTTTTCTCAAAATTCTAAACTTCTCATCTTTTTTTTTCTTTAATAAATTTTAATCTTCTCTTAAGATTTGTTTCTTTATTTCTTTGAATTTTTAACTTCTAATCTTCTAAATTGATTTATTTTACTAAATAACTTAAATTATATTAATTTATTTTAGTTATTTAGTTAGATTAATTTACCCCTTTCATTAAAAGATTAGAAAAAGTATAAAACCAAAAACCAAAATAAAGTATTCATTAGTTCCTACAAATTATTTGAATAACCTAAATCAAGACTTGCAATACATTCAAACACTAAACAAATAATCTCAATCACATTTCACATGTGTCTTGAGTTGTGGCCTAACATTGTTGAAGAGATATGAGGAGAGCTTTTAACTTTTCTCCGTGCTCTCTTTGAACAATTCAACATCCTAAATAATTTTTTAGTGAATATAACCATTTAGAGAATTTCTTGAATTTTGCATCTATCAAACCATCATATTAACCTCCCAATTTTTTTATTATTTTCATGAGAAGACCAAAATACAACTAGCAATCCAATCATCCATGTACTAGGTCCATCACTTCACAAATTTTTACCTTGTTCATAACAATAAAATGTTAGATAATTCAATCATGTGAAATTTTAATGTGCCTAATATATACAATAATAATAATATATTTGAGATAAAAATATTACATTAAATACCTTTATTTTATTTATTCATTTCAATATATATTGATGAACATTTTTTTTTAATACTTTAATTACATCTCTATTATAATATTAATTTTATTGTATTTAATTATAAGAAAAAAATATTTCCAAGTAAATACATGGAAACTTGCCAACACTAACTAATAATAATTTTAATAATATATCTAGAGAGGAAAAGAGAAAAAAAAAATTATTTAAACAAAAGTAACATCTCTTCTACATGATGGTGAAATTCATTTTTACATGTTTTCCTCTAACATGGTTGTAGTTTTAATGCAATTGTATATTTTTAAGGCTCATTTATATAACACATGTAGATTATAAATTATAAAGGAAGGAAATTGAAATATTGAAGGAAAATTAAAAGATGATAGAGGTATTGAGAGCATAAATGAAAGTTTAGAAAAGTGTAATAAAGGAAAAATAAGTGATAATTTTTTATCAATGAAACTACAAACTCACAATTTATCACAATTATCAATTTTGTTAACCTTGCTATACATTTCATCATGAAAGATAATCACCCCAAATACAATTCATGTGAGTAAAAGAGAAAAAAAAAGGACTTATAAAATCTCTACCATAAAAGTTTGATGTGTAACATTATAAATAATATAAGGTTAAGATGAGGAGAAAGAAGTATGTTGGAAGTTAAGCACGTATTAAAGTAAAAATTGAAAATAATCTTACATATGAGAGACAAATTACCAATTATTGAATAGTGAAAATAACTAAGAGAAATCTATTCTTTCAACTTATGTTAATTTTTCATCCTAAAATTAATTTATGTGCATGTAGAATGGTTAATGAATTAAGAAAAAAATTAAACAAGAAGAATTTAGAGTCACCCTCCCACTGAAAATATTTTTAGATGATGATTAGAAACCTTAAAAGATAATATGGCTACAAAGAAAGAAGATACCATGCCCAAAGAAAATGTATTAAGTTCATACACTTCTTCATTGATAATGAGTTCAAGATCTATTTGAAAATGTATTAAGTTCATACACTTCTTCATTGATAAAAAAAAGACTACACATAAAAGTCAATATGCACTTAAAAACAATTATTAAAACTAATTGTTTATTAATAACTGTACATGGCATCCTCGATGAACTGCATGATGGTGAGGCTTATGCATCACTTCTCAGTACCACCTTCTCGTGGCTTCTCCAACTGCATTTACTTTTGTCCAGCGAAACTAAATTGGGGCCAGCTTGTTCATCTGAACTCAGCAAAATATACATATAAGGAACTCGTAGAGATAAAACATTGCAACAAAATATATTTAATATCAATGATCACCTAAAAAAATCGAAGTATTCCATATGGAATTGAAAACATATGTCAGTTTCAACTAGAGAAGTAGAAACATAAATTAGCTTCAGTTTCAAAGATGTGCAGCCCAATGATTAAACACAGGTATGTGCACCCCTGTAACGCACCGTACAGTGCAGAGAATTAAAATAGGCTAAAAATGCTTTACGTTTCTCAATGGTTCAGGCAGGGTCGACATCTGAAGCAGTGCAGTAGATGGTTCCTCCAACTTTCCCTCAACTGTAGCTGGAAAGGTGTAACTTCTGGCCGTGTGTGCCCTTTTCGATGCTTCTCTGGAAATGCTTGTCTGTTCAAATATTCCACTGCCACGCCTTACGCTGCGATGGAAATTTGTGTTTCTTGTGCCACTTTTAACCCAAACAAGTTGCTCTACCACCTCTTTCATCGATGGTCTTTCCTCCTTTCCAAACGAAGGCATTCTCTTGCTAACCTTGCTATATCTTCCATCTGTTGCAGGTTTTCCTCCTCCAATACTTTGCTGTCTAAGATTTCCACGAGGCGGTTGCGGTCGAGTCTAGACAGAAAAAGAATAGATAAACTCCCACTCCTCGCTGGCCCTTTCTACACAGATGGGTTTCAGACCTGTCAAAAGCTCAGCAAGGACTACACCAAAACTGTATACATCGCTTTTGTCGGTGAGCCGATAAGTTTGAAAGTATTCAGGATCTAAGTAACCCCTTGTGCCAATTATATTAGTGGTGAAATGTGTTTTACTGGATGTTGAGATCAGACGAGAAATCCCGAAGTCTGCAACTTTGGGAGAAAGCGTCTCATTCAAAAGAATATTGGATGATTTTATATCCCGGTGGAAAATAGGTTGAGATGCTCCAGAATGTAGATATGCCAAAGCCTCCCTCGTCTCGATTGCAATCTGCAGACGTGATGCCCATGACAAACACCTTTCTTCGGACTGTAAATGTTCAAACAATGTTCCATTCGGAACAAATTCAGATACCAACAATGGGAATTTAGTTTGGATGCAGCACCCAAACAGTTTCACTATGTTTCTGTGATTGATTTGCGAGAGAATTGTAACTTCGTTGAGAAACTCATGGTCATCTTCTAGATTTAAAGCTTGCTTGGACATTTTAAGGGCCACAAGAGTACCATCGGATAGAATGCCTTTGAAAACAGTTCCGAAGCCACCACTTCCCAACACCATTTCATTTGAATAATTATTACAAGCTCTTGCCAATTCTTTGGGAGAAAACATTCTCAGGCTTTCTCTCCCCACTCTAGAAACCATGAATTGCTGCAACCGTTGAAAATACTTGGCCTCCACCAGTTTCAAGTGGCGTTTCTTGAGCCACCAAATCATAAGAGATGCTGCTAAACAGATTACCATAAACCAGATCCTGTTTATTTTTGAGACGTTGAAACAAAATTAGAATCAGATTATACCTATTTTCAAAAATCCTTGGGCAAACAATTAGAATAACACAAAAGCACGTAGCCCTCCCTCACCTATGATTGCAGGAAAGATAACACGAGTTGAACTGGTGATCACACATCTTGTCCCGTCTCGGAGGCCATCTCCCTTATAACCCTTTGCACACGAACAACTGTAGGATCCTGCCAAATTATGGCATATTCCTCCTTCCTTTGCTCCAACACACATATTCCAGTTTGGATGACTGCATTCGTCTATGTCTGAAAATTCATCATTGTCGTAAGGAGCTTTAAGAGCAACGATTCAGAAGGAGAAAGCATGATACTAATAATGGTTATAATAAAAGTGAGGAGGTAATACCTGCGCAACCAGTGCCATTGGAGTAACCATTTCCTTCATATGCAGGGAGACATGCGCATACATGCCCTAGTGTTGTTGGAGACTCATTGCATTCTGCGTTGGAGGAGCAAGAATAATTGGCAGTTGGTTTAGCCACGGAGCACTTCTGAAGGCCGATACCTCAGTTAAGGCGAAGACCATAATAAGCCTTCATCCCTTCTCCCCAGAAGAGGCTTGTTCTATTGTCGAGTACGGTGAAGGTAGAAGGATCTAATATGGTGGAGAACGCACACATGGAATCATATTTGTTAGTTGTAGAGTTGTGCAAACCGAACACACCGCCGCCCATGAAATTTATCCACTGCCAATTATTTGGAAGGACAATTTCACAACACCCATATCTGCAGTAAAGAGGATCACTACTTTGAGAGTCACATGGTGACACACATCTCACCTCTCCCGAACTCCTATAGGTGTAGGCACCCAACCCACTGCACCCGATGACAACGAACCTATTCTTATTGGAAATAGTGAAAGGCCCGTCCGGAGGTACTGAAATAACACATTCTCACTAGTGTTTTCAGTACAGGACCAGGCAAGTATAGAAGAGGAATCTATGATGAGGTAACCCGAATAATCGATCTCCATAATCTTATAATAAGCCCGAGTTAGATTATCAGTATTATTACCTACATAGACAGGAAGAAACGGAGCAAGCTTGCCAGTAGAAACCTCCTTCGTGCAGTTGATCTGAAAACAAGGGTACCCACAATCAGGATTTTCAATCCAAAAAGGGTAACTCACAATCATGGATCCACATCTTTGAGGACCACATTTTGCAGCAGCAAATCCCACCAAACAGAGACAAATTATAAATCGGAAAACAACTGCCCAATGAATTTGGGCTAAAAACAACATTTTCCAATCCAAGCCAAAGAATAATTAAAACCAAACGGCCACTCAATTATCACAACACAAAAGATGGTTACAAACAAATTCCACATGGAACTAAATTGCAGGTTGTATATTTTAAGTCATTAACTAGTCAAGAAGACTTTTAGGCCATGAACTAGAAGGCATGAACTAGTCAAGAAAATTTTAATTACTCTAGTTCATGGCCTAAAAATCTTCTTGACTAGTTCATGGCTTCTAGTTCACGGCCTAAAAGTCTTCTTGACTAGTTAATGGCTTAAAATTCAAATTCTTGACTGATGCATCACTTAAAAATCTTCTTGACTAGTTTATGGCTGAAAATTCTACATGACTTGTTGATGGCTTAAAAATATATTCTTGACTAGTGCATGACTTGTACAACAATCTTTGGTAACACTAACAATGTCGTTTAGACCTTTCAAGACACCGTAAAGAAGTCGATTACACACCCAAATTATTAAGTGGGCACAAATGTGTGGGTGGGAAAGGAGAAGTATGATTGTCTCATATAAAGAAGTTTACAAGTTATTAGTCCTTGGTATAGCAGTTAATTTATAGCAATCTGTTTAACTCAAAATTAAATAATTGTTATATTTAAAATTAAAATATTATCATAGTTTTTTATTAGAATGTAGTCAATGAAATGGAAATTTTATATTTCTTATTGATTTTTTTTTTCATTTCACAATTTTAAAAGATCAATTTATATATATATATATATATATATATATATTCAATTAAAGAAATAAATTAATAATTGTTATGATTTTCCACTATATGATATTTGATTGAAATGACATTGAAAACTACACACATTTATTGCAACGCGACTTTTGACAATATCGTCATATCATATTATGTATGACAAAGAAAGTTTGACATTCATTGCAATGTAACTATAGAATTAAAAAAAAAAATTAAATAATTGTTATGATTTTCCACTATATGATATTTGATTGAAATGACATTGAAAACTACACACATTTATTGCAACCTTGACTTTTGACAATATTGTCATATCATATTATATATGACAAATAAAGTTTGACATTCATTGCAACGTAACTATAGAATTAAAAAAGTAAATTAAATAATTGTTATGATTTTCCACTATATGATATTTGATTGAAATGACATTGAAAACTACACACATTTATTCCAACCTTGAATTTTGACAATATCATCATATCATATGACAAGGAAAGTTTGACATTTATTGCAACGTAACTATAGAATTAAAAAAATAAATTAAATAATTGTTTTTGATAAAGGAAAAAATGGGTTTTACAAGGACCCGAAACCACAGAGTTTACAAGCAAAAGAAAAATAAACCATCAGAGTACCCAACAAAAGGAAGGCTGCAACAAAGAAAAACACAGAAAGGACAACAGCCACGAACCAAGAACCAACAAAAATCCAGCAAAAAGTCAGCACCCAACACAACCTAAACTAACCTAAAGACTTCAAAGTTTCAGCAACCTCAGCTTCAAGGTTGCACATCTCTTGTGTTACCTTCTTTAGGTCCTGGATCTCCTAAGGCGAAGAATCTGCTTTTCTTTTTAGGTTTTCTCTAGTCCTTTTCGAGGGGCTAGAATTATCCTTCTTACCTTTATCCTTGTCAGCTTCCAAGTCCACTAATAGCGATCCCTAATGAGTATTTTCCATCTTCTCCACCATTGTGCTCAAGATAGTAGCATTTTGTTTAACAACTTTGTGGCTATGCTCCATAACGGTTTTCATTGTATCCTTGATTTTTCCAATTTCCCCTTCTAGATGCTTGACCTTGTTCTCATTATCCTTCTTCATCTTGTCCATAAGCTCAACATTTCTTTGAAGGCACTCGACCAAAGCCCTCTTCTCTTTCATAGTCCATAAAACACCAACAGTATTCTGTGAAATTACTTTAGCTTCCAAATCATCCATCTTGCCAGTGAGAGCCCTATTTTTTAAATTGAGATCCTTAATCTCATGAAAAAAGAATTTTTATGATCCTGAAGTAGTCAACAACCCCGTTTCTGGCAATAGCCATAATATCATCAGGAAATTCCTAGTCCGGCTTGAAATAGTCATCATCAGGATTGAGGTCTTTAGGGAATTTAGGCATGTTCTTTTTGTCAGTGGCAAGGTAAGAGGTATAAGAGTCCTTAGTAGCATTATGATCATCAGAGTTGTCCTCTGGAGAATCCTCTAAATAAGAAACCAACTTATTCATAGGGGGTCCTTCTTTTTGCTTTTTGCCTCCTAAGAAGTGCCCTTGGGGGTTTTCGCAGTGCAAACTTTTTTGTTTGAGGGATTTTTCTGAGGGGTTTTCTTATTTTTCTTTTGGGGAAAGAGAGTCTTCCACTTCCCACTCTGTATCAGAATCTTCTTTATCCTCTGACGAGCTGGTCTCAGTATCATCTCCATCTGAGGCCGAATCCATTAAGGGGTTAGATAGGGCCGACATGTTTTTAAAGTGCTCGTGAATAAGCCTAATAAGACCAGTATGCAAGACCGGATTCCTCCTAGGACTCTTTCTATGTTCCTCAATACTATTATTCAAGGAACAAAGCAAATAGCGAGGAAAGGAAATCCTTACCTTATGTCGAAAATGATTGAGGAGGGAAAAGTGGTACCCGTAAACTCTGGTAAATCTGTCATCTAGGGTAATGTATTCCATGAGAATTCTGAGCACCTCCCTCCACACCTTCTTGATCATCCCAACATCAAAGTAACTGGTAGAAACTTTAGCCAGTTCCTTCCTCTCCTTATTGGTTTTGGGGAATGTGAGAACAACTTCATTCAAAAACTTTCTATCATGATAAAACTTCACCCCCTCAGTCAAGAGACCAGTGATTTCCCCAATGAGCTCCTCGTCCACCTTAACCTTCCTTCCTAAGAGAATAATTTCTCCTTTCTTTGAATGTTTAGCAAAATACGCAATGACTTTAGGGTTAGGGTCATGGAGCTTATCAATGAAAGGTTGTAGCCCACCCCACTGAATATGCCTCCAGACCTTCGAGTTCTTGTTATTCTTCTCACCACTAGTTGGCTCCACCCTTTTTCTGCTTCCCCCCATAGTTACAGTAATCTTACTTCTGTTGTTATCAGGGAAAATGAATCAAACAGAGACCCAACAGTAGAACCAAAGCACCCACAAAACATGCCAGCCCTTACAGCCCGTTGAATTAATTACGTCACCACCATCGTATCTAATGATGTCGCAATACCTGGCATTATTCTTCTTAATCATCATTAAAAGTGGCAACTTTCCCATGAATGATATCATAGTCTATTAAGGCTCTTACCTCAGCTCATAGTTCATTAAATAGTCTTGCCACATATGTTGCCCATTTTGTTTAACCCCCTCATTCGCAAAATAGTCAACCACACTATTAGCTTCCCTAAAGACATGGGATATTCTGACCTTTTCAAAGTTGGATAAAATAGCTTTAGCTTATTCTATCCAACATTTAATGGTCCATGAGGGTGGGGACTTACCTAAGAGACAATCAATAATATTTGTGGAGTCACCCTTGATCTATATATTTTTAAATTTCAATCTATTAGCAAGGTTGATAACCTAGAAAGCTCCAATAGCTTCAGCTAAATGATTGGACTGCATGCCCAAGGAGATAGCCACTGCCGCCACAAACTTTCCATTATAATCTCTAATCACACCTCCACTCCCAGCCGGTCCCAGGTTTCCCTTAGCCGCCCCATTGAAATTAGCCTTTATCGTTTCCCTAGGCAAGTGACTCCAATTCACCCATTCATGGTTCTTTTTCACTAGTCTTGAAGCCTAAGAAATATCATTTTTAATGTTCCAATCTTTAGCCATCTTGAGGTCGTAGTCCGAGCAGACCACAACCTCCATCTTAGTATCTTGATTTGGGATATTATTAATATTTTCCACAACTACCCTGTATGTTTTCTCATACACAGTATTCTCTAGAGCCTCCTTGTCCCTAAAGATCCTATTATTGCACTCCTTCCACACACCCTAGGCTATAAAAGGAAAAGTAAAAGACCAAAGTCTATGAATAGCCAGATTCAAGGATGGAGCATTCCACTAAATAAAAAGGTCTTCAATAGAGCCAGGAAAAACCCACGAGAGATTACAGAGAGATAAATCTTCCCCATATGGGTATGTGCAAGATCATCATGGAAAAAATAGGCCCTTAAGTGGCAAAAAAATTAGAAAAAGCAGAGTTAGGCAACTTGACGTAAAAAATTGAATAAGTTATCTATATTATTTCAAAAATATGTAAGAATATAATTTGTAGAAAATTGAATGTAGTTTCTAAACTACTAGGTCAATTTTTTAAAACAAAATCTATTTGAGAAAAATTTGAAATTCTCAAGTAGTACATAAATTTGTGGAAAAAAAATAAGAAGTAGGTGTCCATTCAACCACCCTAACCACAATAAAATGATAATATTTTTTATAAGATTTTAGATATAAGTAGATGACTCATGTCCCAATGTGACACATATTTTTGTATTTTTTTCTAAGTAAATAATTAATTATTATTTTTTATTACAACTTTTAAAAAATATAAAAACTCGTATGCCTAACCACCTTAACTTGTCAAAACTTCATGAAATTCATTTTTTCTTTTTAATCCTATATTAATGAAGCATAGAATGTGACACATGTTTTGATTCAAAAATGTGATACCGTTTGAAAGCTATAGATTTTTTTCAATCAGCCTATCAATCAGGACTTTAGTCAGTAATTCAAATAGAAAATGAATACATTATTTATTAAATTCAAAGTAAAGCATAATTTATATTGGTGGAAAGTTGAGAATCTCCTTTAAAAACCCTTTTCGTTTCATTAATTTTGGGTTAAAAAAAAGTCATCAGCCACATACCCTACAAATACCCATCATATTGCCACTTTTTGGCTCATCATGATCCTGCACATACCCATATAGAAGCCACGTATAGACATTGGAGGAACAGATGGTTAGTAGATTCTGCTTCTTCCTTAAACACAAGTAGCATTGATTCAGGATCTGGATGCCACACTTACAGAGGTTATCAACTGTGAGCACTTTATTATAAAGAAGAATCCAAAAGAATATGTTAACCTTAGGATTCAGGCATTTAATCCAAGCTTTAGCCTAGAAGGGATGGGGGGTAGGAGAAAAGGATAGCAAAGAGACAGCTGAAGAGACTGAGTAGCTACCAGAAGGGTTAGCCGTCCAAACCAAAATATCATCCTATTGTCTCGACCCCATTCTGACATCCAATAGAGAGGATTGAATCAGTGCAAGGTCCACACTGATCTAGCATAGATTCACCTAACTCCCATTTCTCCAATAGTCTTTAACATGAGTCCCAAAATTGGGCTTGTAGATATCGGCCCATCCATTAAAGCTTTGGAATGAAATTAAAGGCTCCTTCATTAACCATCTATCTTCCCAGAACCTAGCTTGTTTCCCATTTCTTATGCTCCATCCAACTCCATATCAATAATGTATCTCCCTCTGATCATATCATTCCAGAGAGCCAAACCACGAGGAAAATTTGGAGAATCAAGCGGAGTCTTGAGAGAACCAATATTTGCCATATATTTGCTCTTTAAAATTCCATTCCACTCTCCATTAGATGAGAAAGCTCTCTAGATTTGCTTAGCGAGAAGAGCCCTATTCATCATTCTAATCCTTCTAAGACCCAGACCACCCAAATTTTTGGGTCTACAAACAGAGTCCCAACCAATAAGAGGCATTCTTTTTCTTTCTTCAACACCCGACCAAAGAAAGCGTTTTTGGATTTTTTCAATAGCATCTGCATATTTGGCAGGTATTTTTAAAAGACTTAAAGCATATATTGGAAGGTTCTGAAGAGTAGCTTTGAGAAGTTGAATTTTACCTGCTTGACTGAGAAGATCTCCTTTCCGTCCAGCAAGCTTTCTGCTAAACCTATCAACCAAAGTGTTCCAAAAGGATTCGGGAGGCTTAAGGCCCAATGGCAAGCCAAGATAAATAGAAGGTAAAGATTCCATTTTGCATCCCAAAATTCTGGTAATCTTATTTTGTCTAGGCTCTGGTGTGTTGAATAAGAATAAGAAACTTTTTTGTCTGTTAACCATCTAAGATTCCTACCTTCAGCCACTATAGATGCCCCCATCAAAATGGTATCATACACAAACTGTTGGTGAGAGCAGACCAAATTACTGGATCAAGGCCTCAAACCCACTAATGATCCTTGATCAACCATTCTTTTCAGGTTCCTCCCAAGGAATTCTGCCATAATAGTAAATAAAATGGGGGAAATGGGATCTCCTTGCCTTAAGCCTCTAGAACTCTTAAAGAAATGTGAAGGAGACCCATTCACCATGATAGCTATGGAAGCAGTTGAAATGAGTTGACCAACCATCTGGAGGACTCTATTGCTGAAACCAAACGCCTTCATGATTTTGAGTAAGAGATCCTAGTCAACACGGTCATAAGCTTTCGAAATGTCCAATTTAAGAAGGAAACCTTCAATCTTAGATTCCATGGGTAAGTGCACCAAGATGGTTCCCAAAAAGGGGGCTTAAGTGGCAACTTTCTTTCTGAAATTAGGAAATGCTAACCTTGGATGTGAAATTGAGGATAGTTACACTCAAAATTTTGAGATGGACCAAAAACAAGGATCGAAGTGCTCTGAGTCTACTTTCTAAACTACTAATTTATTTTGAAAATGGTTGAGATTAAGGGGTTCAACAAATGGATGTACACAAATTGG